>JAUTYZ010188523.1:0-13799 GCA_032273725.1 Panulirus interruptus
TCATCTTCTCCATGTGTCCAAACCATTTCAGCACATCCTCTTAGCTCTCTCACTCATACTCCTCTTACTCCCATAGCTGTCTCTTACACTTTATACATGATCAACCCTCCTTACATCACTTATTGTCCACTGGGATTTAATTTCCAATACATCCACCTTCTTTTGTTCTTTTGAATTTAGGGCCCAAAACTTGTACTCATACAGCACCCCTGGGACTACTATAGCAGCAGCCATATCTATCTTTGCCCACCTTCTACACACTCTTCAATGCACCATGAACCTTTGCACCCCTCATCCACCCTATGGTTCACTTAAGCTCCCATAGTTCAATCCACTGCTATGTCCACTCCCATATATCTAAAACACTCCACTTTCTCCAGGTTCTCCCCATTCAAACACACGCAAAATCAACCTGCTTCACACTGACTCTTAACTTTCTCCTTTCTCACACTCTCCCAAACTCAAACACCAGCTTCTGCAGTTTCTCACTTGAGTCTATCACCAGAGCTTTGTCACTTGCAAACAGAAAAAAACTAACTTACATCCCAGTTACCCCCTTCCCATCTCTTGCATACTGGTGACTCACCCCTTTTCCAAGACCCTCATGAGCATTTACCCCCCTCATCAACTCATTCATGCACAGATTAAACAGCTATGGTGACATCACACACCCTTGTCACACCCTCCTCCCTTCCTACTTCACTACTTGTAGTAGCTTTCCTTCCACACCATGAATTTGTAGCAACTTCCACAAATTTTTACACTAACTTGAATATCTGTCAGCAGTGGCAATCCTGTACATCTTGAGTTTCCTCGACCTCTGCCTCTCCCACCTCTCCCACCACGCAGCCTCGGTGCAGATACCTTTAAAGATTCATCACACAAATATTATTCATCCATCTTGCTAATCTGAATAAGAAAAACCTTTCTAACAAAATATAAAATACATATGATCTTCAACAATTTGTTTTTTAAGCAAAATAGAATTTTAATTTTTAATAGCCAATCAGCATACAGGTATGGTTACATTAAGCAGGGATGGTTCTTACATTAAAAGAATCAGGTTAATGAAATTAAATCTGCCTCTTATCAGCAAAAAATATTAATTTTTCAAATCTTTATATGATATACCTAAGTAATAAAGAATATTAGTCATTCTCTTGATAACAGAAAAGTCCCAGTCTTCAGATCTCATCCCTTCCTATGATAAACAAAATAAACCTTCTTAACTGAGAGTAATGGCAAATCTAATGATTTCTTAAAAAAACCCATAAAACAATATTTTCTTTCACCTTCTGGGAGAGTTTTTTGAGAGCCTGCAACCGCACATCATCCGGAAGTTTATCTAGTTTGCTCAATAGCTCATCTACCTGTTGGTAAAAGGCATGTGATCTTAAAATAAGTTGAAATACAGAGAAATAATTCTCAAAATATTCAAAGTTCATTCAAAATCTTGAGAAAAGAATGTCAGAATAACCCTGAACAGTTGCATAATCTACAATGGATTAGAGCAGAAACTAAATTAAACCTTGAAAATTTGCATAATATATACTAGATTAGGCTGGAAACTAATATATCAGCTGAGAATATAATAGCATGTATTAGCGTTCCTAAACATGTATCGCTATCCTACCTAAAAACTTAACAACACAAATTACTGTAGCATAGAAAAGTTTAACCTGGAAAATTGTCAAAATAACAATAACCTGCACATAATATTATACTGCATTACTTCGTCCTACTGTACCACAAAAAGTGCTGTATATTATTAACAAATCATATATGGGTAAATGCATGCATATAACTCATCTTCGACAAAGACACAATAATTCATTCAGGCATTCCTCATTCACTCAAAGCACTACAGGATTCGTTACATTAATCCAAAAGACATCTTGCACTAAAACATAACAGTAGTTGATTCTTTCACATCTTGTACCTGGTACGGGCACATTCCTTCACATCTTGGACTCGCACATAAATCTAGTTAATACTATCATATTTTGCATTAACGCATAGTTGATTTCTTCACACCTTATACTCAAACACAACCTCATCCATTTCGTTTACTTTTGTACTCAGAAATAAACTTAGCTAGCTGATTCCATCACATCTTAAATTCAAAGATGAACTAATTTCATTATATACTGCTTTTAAACAAACTTAACTAATAGCTTCTCATTTTGCACTAAAATATAAACCCAATTCCTTTCCTTCTTGCACTAAGAAATGAACCAAGTTGATTCTTTCACATCTTGTGCTTAAACATAAAACTAATTAATTGCTTCCAATTGACCTTTTTTCTTTATAGTTACCACTTACTGCAGCCAGGTAAGCATTTATCGCCAGTCTTTTCCCATCTGTATTCTACCATCATACACTTATACTCACAAATAGACCCTATCACCTGCTTCACAATGCAGAATTCTCCATCTTTTTCCTAGAGTGAATTTCAACATGTTCTGTAGAACATCTTTTTATTAACTATGCAAGGGATGTGTATTTCTATAACCATTAAAAGAAATGTGAATTTTCTTTACTATGTATAATGCTAGCATGTTGGCAACCTTGCTCAAATATACTCTCCTACTTCCCATGAACAAACTTCTTTGCTGTTATTCTATTATGGTGCACAAGGATGCTCATAAAGTGCCTTTATTTACTTTACTGGTCTGTAATGCACAATGTTTGTCTAAAAAGTGCCTTTCTAACTAGTCTATGATCTGTCCCTCTATACTACTCAAATTTGTAGTGATTCTTTTTTTTTCTTAACTAATCTGTAAAGGTTTGGATGAATAGTTATACTGTGATTTCTGTACTAGTCTGTGAAGGTGTGTACAAATGCTTTATCATATGCAGTTCTTTATTAGCCTGTGAACGAAGTTCCTTTTTATAACAGTCTGTGGTGTATAAATGATAATAGAGAATTTCTTTACTAGTCTGTGAACGCGTGTATCAATGTTTATAATGTGCCTTTCTTTATCAGTCTGTGGATGCTTATAAAGTGCTTGTCTCTCCTAGTTTGTGATACTAAACCTTTTTCTTTACCAGTCTGTGGTGTATAATATGCTTATATGCGCTTGAAGGTTTGTATGGATGCTAACAATGTGCCCCGCTTTTTACTAGTCTATAAAACTGGCCTGATGCTCATAATGCCTGTCCTTACTAATCATTGACGTGTATAACTTAGTATTTACTACTCAGTAGATATGACAAGAAGCATAAAGACTGCTGTCCTTGTATTTCCTCTCCCTAATTCTGCCGACAGTATTAGGTGAAATAGTGTGCTTCTCCCCCATCCAATATATAAATCGTTTCTCTCGAGTCGAATGAAATATTTCCAGATATGTATTTGCATCATAAACTTCCCACAAGGTCTTTATTACTGCTTTCAATAGAATAAAACAGATATTGCTGGGATGGAATAGCCGTTCATTCATAATAATCAATGCTTGCACGTCCAACCCGCCATGAGGTTAATAGCAAAATAAAATGAGGAAACTATATAATGATGAAAACTACCAAGGGCAAACTATACACATTTTTCAAAAAGAAAGCGCTACAATTCATATTATTCATGACCATTTTACACGTGAAAATATTCTTGATCTTACCTTTTTCAATATGTCGTCTGAATCTAAATCCATCGTCTTATTTTATACATTTACCATAAGATAAACATGACTTCATGAAACGCCGTTTCATGCAAATGGCTGCCCCAAGAAGGTGGCCTTGTTATGGAGCCAGCGCACACACCCGGCCGCCGTGTACGCTACTTAATCTCTCCTCCAACATGTAATATCACTATTCACTCTCTCCTAAAATTATTTTAACTAATATTCATTATTATTCTCAAACACCGGTAATGAATTAAAAAAAACTCTATCATGTCTTATACGTATATATATGGAATCACAGTCAAACTCAAGTGAGAATATATTAAGTCTTTTGTTCATTCTGGTTTATTTTACTTATCCTTTCTATCTTCGACTCCCAATCATTCTTCGTTGTGGGATCTAAATTGACTATATAGAAATGTGGCATACCTCTTTGAGCCATATATTATGAAATGTGTATCATGTGCACTGTCCGTCCATCGCACATGTATAAGTTAATTTGATATCAGTAGCTAAATGATCTTGTACATAATACACCTTCAAATATTGATACCTATTTTGATATGCATATATTTTGAGTATATAATGAATCAGCTAGGTGTTTTAACACTTTTGTTGAAATAATCAGTGGGATAAGTGTATAACCTGTATCGAATATACTGGGTGGAAATAGATTCTAGAGGTATGATAAAAGAAAAGATGATTTGAAAGTATTGCTAAATCAATATTTTTTTTCATTGGTGGGTTCGCTAGCAATTTTGAAAGCCAACTTTATCACTACTGAATGCATACGGCGGCTATTTTGACCACTTGTTGGAACACTTTCTCTGGCCCTATAGGAAGACATGGAAATTAAACGTCCAATTGTCAAACCTTTCATTCCAGTTAATTTTAGTCAGTAATATTCGCATTTTGATAGAAATTGTATGGTAATTTTACTCAATGAAGGTTAAAGATTATAAATATATTTTGAGATATTCGTGACTAGTTATTACTGAAGTGGTAAATTCTTATCGGAGTATTTTCTTTCATTTAGAAACGCAGTGTTGAAAAAAAATGTTGTTTACAGACTGAAATGTCATTTTGAATCTGGCCGTATTTGTTTACACGAAAAAAATGCTTACCTTAACCTGTTGAACGATTGATAGTTTAATTTGAATTGCTTCTAGGGTGTGTAATTACTTAAGTGATGAGGTAAGTAAAGTAGTATTAATTAGTTGCCCTTCTTAAAGGTAAGAACGATTGGGTTATCGTATTTGTTGACTTTGTGAAATTGTTAGTGTGTAAAGGAATGTTGATGGTATTACATGGTATATTTACGCCCAAAGATATAACAGTTGGTAGATATTAAGTTAAATGGCACCGTCACAGTCGCCTAAGAATTTCATCAATATTGTTTCACTGGTACTTTTAGACCATAAACCTACTAGCATTGAAGTGCCCAGCTGTTGGTTCCCATGTGGCATGAATCCGTGTGTGAAGGCTGGCAGGGAGCACCACAAGCTGCCTCTTGTGTCTTCTGTATGTTTACATTTTTAGCCTGTTGGCATGACTCTCAATCATGAGGGCATCTGGTATATTTCGAGTATAGCATTGAAAATTAGAAATTGGTCAGTACCTGCGAGATGTCAAGGGAGCCTGTATGAAATTTGCATCCTCATGTTATCTAATAATTTGTGAAACCATGACACTGTTACAAGATTATAGATGTTTCTGATAGAAATCCTTAGTGATAAGATTTGTGACAAAATTTCTTTTTCAAATGTGCCACAAATCTCACTACATTTTCATGCCTAACAGTAATGCTTAGGTACCTCATATGTTTGGCAGCAGAATACTATTAGTTAAAGAGAACATAGGCCACATATATGGTGATTTGTATATCATTTTATGTAGAAAACTATGTTCTAATTATTTGTAATAACAAACTTATGGAGATAATAACTATACATAGATCTACCCATCTTAAAAGATTAGACCTACTTCTCCTTGTCACAAATAGTTAGGAAATCAGTATTTCATATCGGTGTTAAATAGAATGTTGCTATCTTTATTCACAGATTCTTGTTTTCCTTCCTCAGTTGAAGTATCTTGACCATGCGACCACAAGTTGTTTTGGATAAAGCTTCAGGAGACATCTGGCCCAAAAGTTTCAAATTAGCTGCACAGAAGACATCAACAAAGCTCTCGTAAAGTTCTGGAAACTTGTTGGTCACCATTAGAATTCCAATACATTAAGTAGTTGATAAACTTAAGTTTTCTCTCATTATTAATATCTAGAGGTCCTACTCTTTCACCACTTTCTCTATTCTCCATAATACTAGCTCCCCATCTTGTTCTTCTCTTCCTAAATTAAATAACTGTTAATCATCATGTATTATCTTCCTTCCCTCTCCAGATGGTCAAACAACATCCAGTCTAATGTATATCATCAATTGCATAATCCCCTTTTAGACTTTTTTTTCTGGTTCAGTCTCTTAAATTTTATTGGTTATTGGCATAACTAATTATGGCTGTGCCAATAGAAGTGCTGTAGTTCATTTCAATAACTGGCAGATAACCTCTCTTACTGGTGTAGGTGTGCCCTCAGGTTTTGATCAGATTTCATTCCATTATGCATTGATAATGAGCTGACCCTTGGTAGTATAGTCACTCCCGACAGTCATCTCAGCGTTTCAGCAGTTACTGTTGAGAAAGTTTATTCATTATGAGTGTGACAATCTTGTACCTTGAGATATCTGCAGCTAGATAATTTTTCTTATTCTAATGACAAACTCATTTCTCAGGCCTGTGCTAGAAGTTCTAGGGACTGGTGAATCACAGATTGCAGTTCTGAGTTGTCACTGTTCCTTCTTGGCTGCTGTAACTCATGGGGAAAATGCCTCTAATAGGCTCTATGTAATCAACTTGATTGAAAGGAGGTAAGTTACTTCTTTTCTTAAAGTGGGGAATGCCCTCTGATTTCTCTTGGTAGACTTGTTTTTGCTGCTGTAATGAAAATTGCAAAAAAAACATATTTTTTTCTACTCAGTTTATGTTAGCTTTGTTTATTTTTCCTTATTATGCTGGCATGGTGATGTAGCAGACATATGCTAGTGGAAAAAAACTGAATAACCAGAGAGACCAACAAACATGCTATTACAGTGTCCGCAAAAAACCTTGTTTGCCCCCCATATGCTTTCAAATGAAAATTCAATCTCAGATTTTAGTACTTTGTCATCTTTCTTTTGGCCTTGATTACTATCTGCAGACATCTGGGCATGGAATTGGAAGGGTTCCTGAAGTATTCTAGTCCATGTTTTGGGTCCATAGGGTCTTGATCTCCTGAATGAGTAGAGGCACTAATGAGGTGTTGCAGGAAGCAAGCTTGACTTTCATCTGGTTCAGCAGTTCCAGTGCTTTCTCATTTACATTCCCTGCTCTTCTAAACTGTGATCATTTTCATTTTAGGGGTTCAGGAAGGATCAAAGCTTTTGCCTGTTTACACTAGCTTTCCCTCTAGAGATTATGTGCATAATTCAGTTTATAATCTACTATCTCTACCATAGAAGAGAATGCTTTGGGGAAAAAATCCTCCTATAATAAAGGGAAAGAGCCTTGCCTTCAGAATGCCAGTGAGGCTAAGACAGCAAAGATTGTATCTGATGTTGGAATAAAGAGAGTTGGAAAATGGTGTGATTGGTAGGCTTATCCCAGTTGTTCCAGGATAATGGATGGGGTTCAAGAGGCATTGAAGAACATAACACTGAATATATAGAGAGCAGTTACTTATCTTCAGAGAGAGGGTTTAGGAATGATATTTCAAAAAGGCATATTGTATGGACTGGATGCCGTTGACTTTCACGGCTTTCAGGAAAATGGATGCAATTATAGACTCTATTGAATGAAAGAGAATTAGATAAGTTTGAAATGGCAAGATCTGAATCTGTTTGCCACAGAGATTTTAGTTCTAAAACAGTTTTTTTTTTATCTGAGTATTCATCAAGGATACATTATAGTTGCATTCTTTTTGTGTGCTAAGTGTAACTGTGACTTAATTAGTCATGCGTTCTCCTCCCTAGCTTTTGGGTAAACTGATAACTTTGTAAGAGAACTACATGGGTGAGGGCAAGTGTGGAGTCAAGCTTAAAAACATGCTTTTCACCAGCTCAAAACACTTTTTTCTAAGGATGATTTTACTCTTCTGTTTCTGTAATGTCTTATGTTTTCAGCATATGTAATATAATAATATCTTGAAATATTAACTGACAATACTTTTTTCAGATTCTATGTGCTGAAAAGAATTGTTGAGCCATGTACAGCACTGGCATTCCACCCATATCAAGAACACACTTTATTTCTAGCCACAGCCTCTTGTAAAGTATATAGTATCAATGTAGGTGAGTAAGAGTTACTGTGGTTTATGTAAAATACCCTTAATCATGTTTGTAATCCAAGTGCAAGTTATTGATATATATCTTTACTGCCATGGTATTTTGCATACAAAGTTCAGGGTTGTACTGCTACCAGGCAGATATAACAAATTATTGAATTATTATGATTGGTAATATTGATAATGCATAGATTATTGAAAACAAAAGTTTAAAAACACTGCATTCACAATATATGAGATCTGAGTCCAGTCCTTGGACTAGACAAGTTTAAGAAGACATCATTCATGATAGTGTGAGCAGAGCTGGGTGTTTGCTCATGTCCTTGTGTCATGCACAAACCTCAGATAGTGATACCTTTTCTCAGTTTTATGGACGTTACCCTATGGTATTGGGAGTGGAGGGATGCTAGTTTTGTTCAATGTCCTTATGTTTAGTGATATTTTTGCTGTTTCTGTTCTGGGTGATATTTTTCCTTTACCAATAACCAACTATGGATCCTAAGAAGTGGTCCTTGGTTGAAAAGGTCCACATTCTTACATAGGAGCAAGAAAATGTGTCTACAAGTGAGATTTGATGATATATTGGCAGGGCCAAGTTCACCATTAGGACATTTTTTCTTCCTTCTAAAGCCATCCCTCTCCAAAATAGCTGGGTCTGGTTCATCTAAGAAAACCAGTAAGGTGATTTATAACCTGATGAAGCATGAGTTGTTGAAAAACCCATCCCTATCAGGTTATCAGTTGCTTTACTGGTCTTCCTAGGTCAACTAGACCCAGCTTTTCAGAGAGGGATGACATTAGAAAGAAGAACTCAGCATTTGCCAGTGTTTTGAAATCTCACTTGTAGACATATTTTCTTGCTTCAAAGCAAGAATATGGGCCTTTTCTTCCTGGGATAATTTCTTATAACCCACAGAAGTAGAGGAAAAATATTACCTAAAAGAGAGTGAGCAAGATTATCACTAAACACAAGGACAGTGAGCAAAAGCTGCATCTCCCACTCTCAATACCATGGGGTAACTGAGGCATAAATATCCAAATATATCTATATGTATAATTTTTTAATTGTATAACCCAAGAACCTCTTTTATGGGGTTAATGCTGCTTCAAGGGTGTGATACAATCAGTATCAAGAAGAGGATGGACTCCTTCAGAAAAGGAAATTCTAAGATTAAATTGTAATCCTTTTCATCAAATGACTATGGTATAACCTTGCTAAAGGTGACTCACCATTCATGGTGTAACCTGAAGGAGGTAGAGTCCAGTAATACCTACATATATCATTATCATTACATAACTTTAGGTCCCCCTTCTCCAGGGATTCCTGCAGCTTCAAGGTTGCAGAGGGAAAGGATGGACTCGGTTGTACTGAGTTCTTCATCAAGGTTGTGCTCCAATGATACACACAACAATATTCACTCTCTCTCAGTATTCCTCACACAAGTTCTTTAAAGCAATTACCTGGTCCAGCCATTCTCTACTTCTCCTGAAGCCACACTGCTCCTCCTTAAACAATACCCCTCCTGAAGCCGCACTGCTCCTCCTTAAACAATCATGGCCATCTTAAATAAAAGGTAAGATAATAGATACGAGAAAGCAAGAAGGATTAATCTGAGTTCCACACGTGTTTGCAGACCAGTCTCTTAAAGATGAAAAGTTTATAGGAAGAGGGAAAGGCAAAAGATGGAAGAGAATTCCATAACTTTGCTGCATAAGGAGAGAAGGTATAATAATATTTAATCTTCAAGTGGATGGTCTCCTTATAGGAATTATGGGAAGCAGAAGCCATACATGTGCCAATGGTCAGGTCATGTATGCTGGGAAAACTCAGACAGCTCATGAGAACAGTGTCACAAACAATACCTGCAGAAAAAAAGACTGGGAAGCAACACCTCACTGAAGGGAAAGGGATAGTTGAACAGAGGCAATAGCAAGAAATAGTAAGAAAGCTGATGATTTCACTCTGGCTAAAGGAGAGGTAGAAGAAGAGCCACCCCAGGTATGCAAGAAGGCACCAAACTGAGGCAAAAGAGGCCCCAGTAGATATGGAACAACTGCTAGCAAGAAAATAATTTCAAAACTTATACAACATCTACAGCTTTTAGGAAGCAGATTTTGCGATGTTCTTTATGTGGGGGTTTCTAGGAAAGAATGATGGATATTTTCAGGCCCTTTATGTTTGTTACTGCTGGGTTAATCTGAGATGTTTTGAAAGTGAACTTTAGAAACTGAGGGGATTCAGAAAGAGATATAAAAGTAAAAATTGCATTTTAGCACTACTGAGTCTAACCAGGTTACTGCTTCCTGAATCCATGGTGTTTCACAAGTTTGAGGGAAGAGAGGAAATATGTTCAGGGTGAGAAAGAAAACAAGTATCAGAGTGAGGATGGAAGGGAATGTGAGCTGAAATTTGTAGAGTGGAATCATTTGCGTAAACATGATTAAAGGTTGAAGAAAAAAAAGATCGTTTATGGAAAGAAGAAACAAGATAGGTGATAGCAAAAGAACCCTCAGGGACAACATTGTTAACAGATTAAGAGGGAAATGTGCCTCCATCAATGACTACCACAATGGAATGACCAGAAAAATAATAAGCATTAGAGAACAAGAGAGAAGCAGAAAAGCCAAAAGAAGGATGTCCTTGTCAAATGCCTTAGAGATGTCAAGGGCATTTACAAAAGATTCTCCAAAATTAATATGAAAGAAGGACCAAAGATGGGTCATACAATATTAGATTTTGCATTATGAAAACTTTATTGGTCATCTGAAAGAAGGGAATGGGATTCTAAGTGTTTAAGAAAGTGAGAATTATGGAGATTTTTGAAGACTTTGGAGATAAGAGAAGTGAGTGATGGGGTAACAATTAAAAGGGTTTTAAGAGGTCTTCTTTCTCAAGGATGGGCATGCTTCCCTGAAGAAAAGAAAAATAGAATTTTTAGACTGAGAAAAAAATAGGTGTATATGGACTGAAGCTACCTCAGAGGCACCCTCCTTTAGGGCACAAGCACAAGGAGGTATACCATCCAATTCATATACCTTGTCCCTATAGCTTGGGAGCACTTGGAAGACTTTCTCAGAGAAAATATGGGAGGAGGCAAAAGTTCAGTAGGAGGAAAGAGATAGGGGTAAGTCTAGAAGTAGAATCATCCACAGTTGAGGAAAGTAAGATTCCAAAAAGAGTGGCTTTACTAGCTGGACAGTTCCTGACTTACACTTTTAAGATCTGGCAGCATAAGAATTTCAAGATGGTCAGCAGCTTGCATGAAAGTAGGTCTTCTTTCTGGTTCAGACGTCCAGCACCACAGCAGGAGATCATACCTGGATATTAAATAAATTTTGTCACTGACATCCTGAACTAAAAAGTCAACAAAGCTGTCAGGTGGCAGTTTAGAGAAGTGAAGTAAAGATACCCCCAAATGCAAGTTACCTGAAATAATTTACTCCCAATTTTGCTGTTAATCAGACTGTACTGTATAAGGATTTTTGTACTTTTTCTGAAAATCACAGTTCAGATGACAAAAATGGTACTGAAACTTTATGACATATGAAGCAAAGTTTTTTCTCAAGATAAACAAAATTATATGTACTTTCTCTGTGTCCAAGTAATCCACAGATATCTATATTTTCTTACCACAAAAAATAAATAAAGAAAATACAATATACAAACTTAAAAACAAATGAAGATAGAGAGAGAAATACAGAAATATATGTCATGACCTGGCAACTGCTCATCTATTTCCCTTTACTTGTTAAAAGTTTGACAGAATCATTAGACCTTCTTGTTATTGGATGGGTTCATCATGCCAATGCTGAGCTTTTTCAGAATTTCAAATTGTTACTACTTTACGCTGCCTCTGATGTACTGTAAAATAGAGTTTTACTGTTACAGACAGCATTTTGGAGGTGTTCTTTAACATTACAATAAAATCATCAAAATTCCATAGATTAATTCAAGGAGTTTCAGATTATTCTGGTATACAGGTTTTCAAGGAATAAAACAGGTTTCAGAGGCTTAAAATGACACGAAATAAAGTCTTACCTTTCCTAAATTATTGAAAATTATTACTTTTTCTAAAAAACAGTTTCATTCCTGATTATAGAGTCTAAAGTGTGCCCTTGATTCGCTTTTTTTTTTCCAGTCATTTGATAAAGGATGGAAAAGATGGTTACAATACAAGGTGAGCTTAAACAGATATTGATGATGAAGAAATGAGCCTTGTAGTGGTAGCTGCTCATAGGTACTGAACAAAGTAAATGTTACATCCTGATAATGCCAATATTAATGGTAAAAATGAGCACCTTTCAACTTTTCATTTCATCTAAAGCTGTCATTTAAGAATTGACATGATAATTTGCATTTTAAGATAGAATTAAGATCTTGCTTTTCAAATATACTATCTAGCACAAGAACATGAGACAGAAGTGTGACACTTCATTATCAAAGTACTAACATAGCTTGATTTGCATATTTTGGTTTGTCCATCCGGTAACCTCCCTCAAGCAGCTGAAGAAAACTCTTGTTGACTTCTATATCAGGGTATGGCACAGAGCCTAATGAGAATATTTCCCATAAGGTAACCCCATAGGCCCACACATCACTCTGAACGCTGAAGATTCGGTCACGAATAGCTTCTACTGACATCCATTTAATAGGCATTAAATCCTAAAAAAAAGAGAATTAAAACTATCAATGAAGACAAAGTAAAGCTAAAATGTCAGAAGCTGAACAGTGAAGGTGGCACATGAGAAGTGAGGGTAGCACATAAGAAATGTATAACAGATTATTGTACTTCAATTATGAAGAACTGATTGGAGGAAGAAAGGCAAAGAAACATTTAATCAAATCCATGATAAGGTGTACAGTTTTAACCATTGTAAACACTAGTTGTATGATGGAAATTGAAAGAATGGATAACCTCACTCTGCAATGAAATCATACTTACTGCAGAATTTGAAAATAATATTGTTTGAATCTTAAACAGGGGCAAGCTGAAGGAACACAAGCTTTTATGTCTTGCTCAATTATCACTTTCAACTACAAACATCATCAGCTCACATTATTTATTCATAACAACTACAGTCTGTTAAATTCTTGCCTTGGACATTTTTCCTTCAATGCAACTTAAACTTTTCAAATGTAAAACAAGGAGACATCCTTTTTTTCTCATCTCCCAGTAAGCATAGGGCAAGCTCTAAGTACAGAGCTGTATCAATTTAATACTGGGAGAGATGATGCTGTAAAGTGTATTTCCTCCCTTTCTATCATATTCACCTTTCACTCACTCACTCTTTTCTCAAAAAGAAATAGGGTGAATTAAAAATCAGTAACAAAACTAAGACTATCACTCAGTAATAAACCTTTAGAAAAAAAACTCAGGGGTTAAAAATTTTTCTTTAAAAAAATGCAAAAATGCTTGCTCCAAAGAGATCTAATACAAGTTTTCAAGAAACTAAATATTTCAATAATATAAGTCAAAATTTCTCTTTTATCTGATAAAAATAAACAGATCAGAAATAACAGCATGAAGTTAAAGCAAAAAAGGTACTATGCAAACATGTGCAAGAGTTGCTTCAACAACAGTTACAGTACATGAATAAACTGCCACTACATACTGTCAGAGCAAGGACTATCAATACATTTAAGATATGGTTAGATAAATATTCTGCCATCAATCATCAATAAATAAAAAACACATGGTCAATGAAAAGTCTGTTCAAGAAAAACAATACAATATGCACAATTTTTTACTTTCTTTTTTCTTTACACATTAGTAGTTAAAGTCATTTCCCAGAACATCCAGTGGATGTAC
>JAUTYZ010188966.1:0-10721 GCA_032273725.1 Panulirus interruptus
CTCTCTCTCTCTCTCTCTCTCTCTCTCTCTCTCTCTCTCTCTCTCTCTCTCTCTCTCTCTCTCTCTCTCTCTTCAGTTTCATACTTGGATTACGCCTGACTGGACCTACCGTCTTCACACAAGAGTCTCTACCTCCAATGAATTTGATTGCGAAAGACAAATACAAATTAGAAACCTTTACCAGTGAAGTAGTGAACTGGTATATGCAGTCGCCTCGGTTTGAGCAAAGGGTCACGGCCTCTGACCCTTGGAGTTATGACCCAACTGAGCGGTACTCCATAAATTACCTTGATTGATTCTTTTATTTTAGCCGCAATTACGGCTAATTTATTGTGCACTCCTACCCATCCTGTGGACACTGGAGCAAAAGAGGATACAGAGTGCACAAAAGGTCCAAGAACTGGGGGGGCCTCAGTGATTGAAACACTTTATAGGTTACATTGTGAGAAAATTGTTACCATTGTTTGGGCAACACTATGAATGATTTGGCAATTTATATGGTAACTAAAGTTTACAACAGCTGAACAACAGTAATTGGATTACATTTCACGATAAATAAAAAAAGGAATATTTATAATAAGCAAATTTATGATACTTTTCAAGTATCCGAGGTAGAACATTATCATGGATGAAATGCTTGCACATATCTTGTAATGTTTGGCAAGTATCATCTCTGAGCTCGCTGATTTTACAACAGTCAAGTATGTAATGCTCCAAGGTGTGGGCAGTACTTTGTTGGCAAAGTTTACATTTGGTCTGTTCACTGGCAACAGGAGGGCCAAACTCTCATGAGTATCAATAGCGCAGTCTTTGTCGGACGCCAACAACATCGAGGTGTCTACTTATCTTGTTGGTGGACCCATATATATCTATGGCTCTATTTGCATGATACTTAAGTGGTAAATGGACCTGCTTGTGTTGATTTCAATGCTCCTTGAGTCTAAAAGATTTGTTCATGTTCTTTCTGAATGATGGCTTAAGGCTACTCGCAGGTAGACCCAGGGGGTAATCAACTTCATCTTTCAAAGCAGATGTTTTGGTTAGTTCATCGGCTTTCTCATGAATTCCAAGCCCAATATGGGATGGAAAGTGTACTCTAAGCCCAGCGTGAGTAATTTTGTTATACCTGTGTCTTGCTTCAGACGCAGGCATATTGCAATCATAATGAAGCGACTTTAACGCAATTAATGATGAAAAAGACTCACATACAATGAGACTATCACACTTAGAGTTTTCAACATAGTCAAGGGCCATGAGTTCCGTTTGGAGTGTGGATGCCCAGTTATTAACCCTGAGTCCCATGTTATAGTAAAAACCTTGAGTACGTGTTACAACCAGTGGTTTGTTGCAGGAAACCAGCTGTATATATAGTCTGTGGGAGATTAAAGTCAGTGGTCATGGTTTCACTTTGATGAGCGTCATTATTTACTCTTAACTCCAGCTCAGGCTATGACGTGAGTGGAGGTTATGGGAGGGATATGGGAATAGTTATATCAGAAAGGTTAATTTCTCATGGGGCAGGATAGTGCGATTGTTGTCTCTCATGGTAAAGTTCATGAATACCATACATTCTAAGCCTCTTCCCAGATAAGGTAATCCATCTGGATGGATATCTCCCACTTGAGAGGAAGTTCTGGAAGGCTTCTTTACATGGATTGGGATTTGCTTGCCCGAGCATCTGGATCACAATAAGAAGATTGATTTCATTTACTCATGTTTAAAATCTTTGTTGTTTTAGGGCAACCAAGAATGATTCTCATAGCTTGATTTTGTATTTTCTCAAGCCTTCCAAGACTTCTCTCAGGCATTAGAGCAAGCAGAGGCGCAGCATAATCAATCATAGAACGGATGTAAGCGATGTACATCATTTTAACTATAATTACCTCGAGAGTCAGAGGGGATATCGCCTGACCGACATCCGTCACCACAATCTTCTTGCACCAGCCAGTGCTCGTACACACACAAGAATTGTCCTATACCTACTGCTGGGAATGTCAAAAACAATCCATGAAGAAGTGCCCAGTTAAGCAAGCAAGTAGCTTAGTTTTCCCATAGTTATAAGTGAAAATATTCATCACTTAATATTCACCATTAAATACATAATCAATGTCAACACAGTATTAAATCAGTTCAACAAGTATGTAACTTTACATTACTTAATGTTCAGCATTAGATACATAATGTAAGTCAACATAAAACTGTACATCACTGAATGTTCATCTCTAAGTACATAATATATGTCAATACAATACTGTTACAATTCAACTCTTATGTAACTTTACGTCACATAATCTTCACCATTAAATACATAACGTATGTTAACACAGTATTATTGCAGTGCAACAACTTTACGACATTTTATGTTCACCATTGAATATGTAATATGTTTCAACACAATGCAACTGCAATTCAGCCGGTATGTAACTATATATTACGTAGTATTCAACTAATCACCACTAAATGTATAATGTAGAAACCATAAAATTTGCTGCATAAAACTTCCTCGACTATGTAGATGGCCTTCACTCACATGCTTATCCAAAACGCATAAGAATCATGCCCTACCTTGGTCTTGAGCTCTTTTGAGATTTATTAATATGTTATCATTATTGTCCCTCAATTTTGTAATTCCTCAGCTGTATATTTTCACCATAATGGCGGCTCGAATTCAATAAACCGTTTTTTTATTTATTCATTTATTATGTTTACATACGCAAGATGTTACAGGAAGTCTCTGGTTTTCCTTCTTCTTCTCTCTTAGTGAACAAAACGTTTGTCTGTTTCTTGCAAGGTGACGCAAGAAGACGCGTCTTACTTCGCTTTCCTACTTGCTACCTGCAAGATATAGGACTAAACCTATTTGTGATGCATAGATGCACTGAAGACATATATGTTCACGTTTCACAATATATCAGTGAACTATTGTCTTACTATTAATAAAGCCTTGTCAGTGTAGAGAAATATTAACACTCAGAAGCTCACACCACAATACACTTAACGCTGAGGTTACTAAGTGTATGATAATGTGGTTTTTCGTTTAAGAAAGTACATGACATGCGTGCTATTAGGTATATGCCTTTGTATATATGTTTTGTATGTTTCATATACAAAAAGATAAAAAAAAAAGATCGCATGTTGGCAACCTAAGCCGATAGTTAAGGGATTTTTCGTGTAATCACAACAACACCAGTAGTGACGTCATGGAGATATGCCCAGCCACATTAATAAGTAAAGTGAACGCTCTGAGCACAAAGAAGGAGAAACATAAAAGCATCAGACGAGGAGGACAGCTGCTGACACAGCACCAACTATGCTTCTACACGAAGGTAAGTACATACATCATCACCTCTTTCCTTGTACGATTTGGAAAGTTTTATCATTACTGTCAAATGAAACGAGCACAACTCTCTACTCTACCTATCATATTACCAGAGCACACATAATTTGGTCATGGCTCACCTGCTGGGGTCGCCGACGGAGGAACGTGAGGCGACTCCGTGGCCTCTGACGGAGGAGGAATTGGCGGAGAGAATGAGGATGGAGAGGCAGCGGCACCACAGTCCCTCGGCGCTAGGATACATGCAGCCTGTCAGGTTTTTGGAGGTCCAATGCAAGGAATTGTGCTTCACGCCTCCAACTCTTCCAGGTCGCCCCTCCCACCAGCGCCACTACCTAACTTGTCCTACACCACGGCGCCCGTATGATTTGGTACACTGTCTACTGGATACACATACGAACCAGGAGTCACCACGTAGGATTTGAATGACAGTGTCCAGGTCAGTGGGACCCATCTGACATAGTGGAACTTACAGATGAGTGATAGAAACCGGACTGTTGCTATATCTCCTACCTATGGGGTACCAGACACAGGTCCATCATGATACATAAGCTGTTCAGTACTGTAAGTTCCAGACTCAAGACCGCCATGCTGTAACACTGGAAAGGTTCCAGACACATGACGTCTATATTGTAACATTGAAGAAGTTCTAGACCCATGGACACCATTCTGGTCTTGGAACAACTGAGACTTGAGCAGGCACCCAAGCGCAACGCACTTTATCGTGAAAAGGCACACTACATACTCCTGTATTCAGCAACATGAGATTATCCCATTACATTTCCCAACTCTAACATTCTTCATGTGGGAAAAAATTGTAAACGCTGTAAAAATAGACACAGACACTAATCGTGTAGTGGCTGATCACCTCACTGAATTTGTAAGAGTAAAAATACAAATGAAAAGTTTCCTTGTCATATGTCTTTATGTATTCCTTCGAGAAAAAATGTTTTCTGTTTGGATACATAAAGATTATATTTTGATACTTGAGGCGAGTTTCAAGAGGGATTGCCTTTTCTGTGGACGACGACGCTGACGGATCACAACGAAGCTGCAGCACACAATGATTAACTTTCTCACCTGAACTATACTTAAGTACATGCTGGATAGTAATGTAGTTATACCTTGTTCTTTGCTGACCGTTCTGTGTTAGTCTGAGTAGGTGTACTCTGATGTAAATTAACATGTCAAAAAGAAACAAATTCAAACCCACTTGTCGGATGGCATATCCTGATCGACTTAAAACGGTAGTTATTGGTAAGCCACCGTAAATACTCCTCTGGTTTTTAACAAAATCTTGCAGCTTAGCTTCATTATGTCAGTTACAATACACTCTGTACACTGTTGGACCTCCTCTTGCAAATTTGTACGCCTACATTAAGTAAGGTAACAGACCTCCAGGCATATATCTTAATTCGAGTTTAATGATGTAAAAAGATTTTCTGAACATTGCTGCTCTTTACGAAAATGTTCATTCATCAGTACCTAGGCTTCTTCCTATATAGTTAGTTCTCTAAGTGTGATCTTCTGGTCCTGAGAACTATTTTACTCCAAAGTGATTTATATCGTTTAGGGTGATAGTCATAGTGTGGCCCTATATCACCATCTCCGGGTTTGTTTTTTCATTTATTGGTCTGAATTTCATTTACCACGTTTCCAGCCATTGACGGAGCTTGTCCAGGTCTCTCTGTAGGTTAGCACAATCCTATACTGATACTGTGTGGACGCTTCCCCAAGTACGCCTCTTCCAGCTGATGATCCTGGAGAAGAGATGACAAACACGAACATTATAGATCTGCCCCAGTTAACAAAATTCATATCTACGTTCTTACTGAATCCTTTGCGTTATCTGATATCGCTGATAAGACAAAGGAGTCAGTGGTTTATGGCGTGCAGGTGTCAACCTTGACCACTCCTTGTTATCTTGTTCCTGATATCTCATTTTCCAGGATCATTAACCGCATGATTTTTATGGACATCAAGCGATCACACTCTATCAGACACTGCCATACTTTTTATGCAGGAATAAGGACTCCTTAGGTAGTATATTGTAGACAACAACTGCCCAGAAAATACTATCACATTGACTGAAAGGAGTTAAAGTGGTGGCTGGAACCATCTTACACTCCGTGTCAGACCTACTTGACTTACTTTCATTAAAACTTACCTATTCGGCTATCCGTAATATTTCTTCCAATTATGCAACAAACATGAATGTTATTTTTTTTTTAATTTTGTCATAATATTCCTCTCATGCCCATTCAAATCATTCGATGATATTTGGAGGGTAGGTTCCGGGTTGTAGGGGAAGGGTTGAGGAAGCAGATGAGCAGTTTACTTCCTCTCCTCACACACTTTTTCATATCCTTTCTAACATCGTCTTTTTTTATATACCTTAAAAGAGTGCATAGGAGAGGAAGGAAATACTTTTCTGTTTCTTTAGCATTTAATTCACGTTTCATTTAAGGATAGACCTTGACTACAAAATACTGTCAGCCACTAGGGGCATAAACATAAAAGAAATGAAGTACCTGTGAGACGGAAATCTCAGCCTATCCTGGCTACTCACATCTTTCCTTCAATAAAACTATATTGCTTTTGTTAACACATCGTACTAGATACACCCAAAATATAAAGGTAGATTGGTCTTTCCTGCCTCAGCATTGTACATGTATATGTTGTAGTGATAGCAGAGAATGAATTTCCATTTGTACTGTGTGGTAAGATAGTGGCCATAAAATTTCTCACGTATTAGTTTCTGTCAGTGGAATGATGAACGGGAACGGATAACAATAGCTGTTATGACAGCGTGGTTCAGTTAAAATTTTGTGAGTCTCTTATAACAACTAACACTTGGAGCTTGATATTAAAGTGGATGTTACTGCCCAAAAGTTTCCGGTAAGTGGCGCTGAAGCCTTTGAACCTTTAGGATATTCATATAAATATGTAAACTTGATATCAAGGGGAAAACCATGTAATTCTAATACTTAATCAGAATATCTGTAAATCTCTGCCAGAAATTACGTGGCTTCTACACAGTCCATATTAGTTATAGCTTAAAGTTAGGTAACAATAGAAGTGGACTGAAACAAGACGAGAAGCAGGAAACTGACATACTGTTGCTACACTGTATTTCATATTTCTCTATCACTATCTACTCATGATCATCATTTGCTATGAGTTGCATTTTACTTTTCATCTCCAGCCTCAAGAATAGGTTGCCAGTCAATGTGGTTCGTGAATATCATCTTAAATGTTTTTGTTGCTTCATTCTTTTTCCTATATTATTTCTCGGTATATAATATACCTTCCATTTTTTCCTTATTTCTGTATTCCTGTAAAACTTTGGTAATTATGTCATACATCATTAATGTACTGTTAACTAGTTTAAGGTTTCTGAGGAGTATTTACAGTGTCTTACCAATCACTACCGTTTTAAGTCGATCAGGATATGCCATCTGTCAAGTGGCTGTACATCCGTTTCCCTTTAACCTTTTAACACACATCAGAGTACACCGACTCAGACCAACACTCAACGGTCAACGAGGCATAGGATACATGTCCGTCATTGCCCAACTGGTATCTAAGTATAGTTCAGGTGATAAAGTTAACCATTTGTGCTGTAGCATCGTCGTGACCCGTCAGCGTCGTCGTCTATAGGAACGGCAAGCCTTCTTGAAGCTCGCCTCGCGTATCATCTGTCGTATAACCTTTAATACCCAAAAACAAACAATAATTTCCAAAAGGAAAACATAAAAACATGTGGGGTCAGGAGAATATATATTGGAAATCTTATTTCTACAATATGAGTGAGATGATCAGTCATGCCATTCGCTTGGCAATACACAATATCCATAGTGACTACCATTTCTTCTCATATGAAGAATGTTAAAGTAAGTAAATGCAATGTGATTACTGCATATTTCTGAGTACATGAATGTCTACCTCTGCCGAACAATGTGTCGTACATTTGGGTGCTTGCTGAAGATTATGTTGCTCTAACGAATATGTTTGTTGAACTTGTAGAGTATAACAGGATGAATGGAACTAGTCCAGTGTTATATCACGGTCGCCCTGTCTAGAACTTCTCCAATATTACAGCACGGGGACCATTTGTGTGAAACTTCTCCAGAGTTACAACAACAACATGGCCCTGTATCAGGAACTTCTCCAGTGTTACAGCATGGCGGTCTTGTCCCTGGAATTTCGCCAGTGTTACAAAGTGGCGGTCTTGTATCTGGAATTTTTCCAGTGTTACAACATGGCGATCCTGTATCTGGAAACTTGAGCATCCTATGTAACATAGTGGCCGTGTCTGAAACTCCTTACACTTGAGACACGGGAGAACGTCCTCAGCAACACTCCTGCTGTTATCACTCAGCCATATCAACACGTCAGTCAGGTCTTACTGACATGGACCCCATCAGTCAGGTCCTACGTTCCGGCTGTGTCTCCCAGGATGCAGCTTGGCCTCTCACACGGGCGCTAGGTTGTAGGCCAAGTGAGGGTAGTGTCGCTGGTGGGAGGGGCGGCCTGGCAGCGTTGGCGGAGTGAAGTACACTTTCTTGTAGTGGACCTCCGAAAACCTAACAGGCTGCACGTCTATTGGCGCCGAGGGACTGTGGTGCCGCTTCCTCTCCATCCTCATTCTCTCCGCCAATTCCTCCTCCGTCAGAGGCCATGGCATCGCCTCACGTTCCTCCGTCGGTGACCCCAGCAGGTGAGCCATGACCAAAGTGTGGGTGCGCTGGTGGTGTAACAGGTACAGTATTGAGCTGTGCTTGTCTTACTCGACTTGCACCAGACAACTGTTGTGGAGTCTGATCGTCTCTTATGTTTATGGAGCTGGGTGGGGATATCCCACTGACGTCACTATGACGTAGCATAGTATGATCAACGTAACCACAGGCATAAGCGTCCATGTTATAACCTGTTTCATCATGATCTGTTCTACCTCATGACGCATATATTCTCATATGCTTACGCTTGTAAACAAACACATACACTTGAGCATATGCACAATATTTATTAATCTATTTAGTTAGTTATCATTATTCTATATCTTGAAAGACAAATTGCTCATGCGGTTGGCAGCCCTACCGTTGAGAGTGTCGTACTGTAAGGATATGATATTGATGTACTGCCCTGGCAAGATTGTAGATATCATCAAGATATTGATAGAATATAAATTTAGTACTTTATAAACTGACAGTTAAATAAAGATTTAGTACAATTCGTCTTTCGTCAAGTATAAATGGCAGCAGGTAGGAAAGTGGCTACAGATAATGGAGTCACACGAGGTGTCTGGCCAAGTAAGATTACTACGTCACCTTCCAAGAATAGTAAGACAGAAACGTTCTCTTCTTATAGATAAGTGTACGAATAACTGAGAGGTCATGTTAAAGTCTGTGTGTGTGTATATTTCTTTATATAACAATAATAATAATGTCAATAATAATGATAATAACAATAGTAATAATGATAATAATAAAAATAATAATAATAATAATAATGATAATAATAATGATAACAATAATATTAATAATAACAATAATAATTCACGTTTTACAAAATCATTTGCAGCCAAATGCCGTAAAGTACATATAAAGAACATATACAACGTAAATACAGGTTATAAGTACAGGGATGATGTTAAATATTCTTTACAATATACTAAGGGTTGTTGATGTTCCCAGTGGGCTCGATTCCACACCAAACGAACGGGCTGTCATAAGACAAGTTCGATGCTGTTTTCATGCCAAACTGGGACTTGGGGATAAGACATCTCTGGTGGCAGGAGGTGACGATAGTGAGGATGGTGCGGTAGCTTATTCCCATCTTGGTTGAAGATGGCCAGGTGATGGCTGGAGTGAGTAGAGAGTACAAACTACTTAGAAGATCAACCTTTACTAGTGGTACTGGACACGGAAAGAAAAGAGCAGTTTGAAGAGGCAGACTCCCTCCTTCCCCAGCTCAACTTCTTAACACCCACTTTGCCGTCATCTCTCAGAGACTTCCCTACCTTGACAGTGCCCGCCTCCCAGCCTAACTTCTAACCCTCTCATCCCAGGTGCTTCAATTCTAATTAAGTCCTCTCACCTTCAAGGTAAAATGCATCGCTACACATTAAATAACAACGAGAGCTACAGGAAGTTCTTGTCAGAATTAGTCAGGTCTCTCTACACTATTACCATTGCCCCTGCCTAGTAATCAAAATTCTCCCAGTGACTGGAACATTTCATGTATTTTCCCAATACCGACGTCAACAAGCCCACAGTCTCCCAATAACAAACAACCCATCGCCACCATCACGATCCCCTGCCTACCTTGTGAAAGTTTTGTGTCTGGTCGTAGGAACCGTAGAAACTCAGCAGTTTGTACAGACCGCTGCAAGAACAGCCATCTCCCAACCATTGTAAATGTCAATGATCAGAAGACTGTATATTAACCGTCACCTTTGTATTTGTGTAAAGATTTTCTATTAATCAATTCTGTTTCCAAGTTTCGATTTTCATTGCTGCATGTATTCTTTCGGATAACTTTTGTCTTTAGCTGTAATTCGCTCCTTCAACCGCTACTTTTCACTAATCACACACACACACACAAAAAAAAAACATACACACCTAAAACTCTCTCTTCAAAACTCTCAAACAGCAATCACACGCACAGAACAGCAGCAACGACAGTACTGTCTAGCTTCTTGCCAAGATCTGGATGGACTTTAGCTTCCCCAGGCCGTTTTATACACGTAAAGGGAGGGAATAGATTATTGAAGGGCCGCCCAGATGAAACATCTCTAAATATATTTCCCTTTGGTAGACTGAAGAGTGAAATGACAATGTGGCTGATAAGACCAGATATTCTATGTCGAATGCTGAGGCGTGTTGCCGAGTTAAGCAAACTAAAATCTTAAGTGATTGTTTTTATAGAGAATACTTAACCAGAAGACAATGTAACTGATATGATAAGAGTAAAGAAGTTAATAGAAGAAAAAATATAAAGGATTATAGTAGTAAATAGTAAAAAGAAAAAGAAAAGTATTTAATGCTAATACGTAACTTTGGGAGTTCATTTGTCAGCCACTGAACTTGGAATCTTATTTCTACATAGATACCATTTTGAGCCAATAGACTAACAAACTGTTATCCTTAGACAAGAGAACAAATAACGACCTTTAGCATTGCATGAACCAAACAAATAAGGGCCTTTAAGCCAAGGCAAGGAATATTTGGCAAAGTAGACAGACCAGGCAAGGCTTAACCTTTTATGAAACACACCCACACACACACACACACACACACACACACACACACACACACACACACAGACAAACACACACACAGACACACACACACACACACACACACACACACACACACACACA
>JAUTYZ010189076.1:0-10719 GCA_032273725.1 Panulirus interruptus
CACTCAGGACCACACACCCTGCAGACCACAACCAGTGTACGTGTCCAGTGTAACCTACGATGACAGGGACTCCGCTCACACCTATGGAACTAACAGTCCTCATAAATGACAGTCCAAACGACCTTTACTTTTAACCTCTATAACCTATGTGTTCTTGGAATGTATAAAGCTGGTACTTATGGGGGGTCTTAAGAGGCTTACTGCTATATCCAAGACGTCGAACAGATTAATGATATTACTAATGGGCGTGTAATGAGGAGACTTGCTCTTACAGTGCAGTCTTAGAAACACTAATAATGGGAATTTATGTGAAAGGGTTCTAGATCTGTTAGCTGACTTTGTAACTTATTCTTATTCACCTGTGACGTAAATTACCTGCAATCAGGGACGAATCAGGATGAATCACTGAGGTATTCTGGCCTCGTGAGAGACGAACGCATCGGTCCACAGATCGCTCAGTCGTGTAGGATTCTGTTGATCTTTAGTGATGAAGTGAAACATAAGCATTAGTACGTTTAAGCAGACATATGTCTCTTATTTGGTGTATACAAATTTCATACGTCAACAGATTCCACACCAATGGCTGTGTTGGAATTCGTTACGCCTAAAGATCTCACACGATTGGCTGTCTAGGAACTCGGTAGGCTTAAAGATCTCACATGATTGGCTGTCCAGGAACTCGGTATGCCTAAAGATCTCATATGATTGGCTGTCCAAGATCTCCGTATGCCTAAAGATCCAACATGATTGGATGTGTTGAAACTCATTATGAGCAACCATTGATGACAGCTATCTTTCAGGTGTTGCAATTAGAAGATGCAAAGGCAAAGGCTCGACGCCTAAGTAATGAAGGAGTAACACTTGCCGAAGCTGAACGTTGGTGGGCTGCCATTGGGAGGTGGAATGCTGCTCTTGCATTAACACCAGATGATCATACCATTCATGAAATGATGGCACAAGCTTATATGCAGGTAACTTAATAATTTAGCTGGGGTGACAGAAAAGTCAAGCTTTTTGCACTTTCACTATATTGTAAACTTAGATATTGATAACTGTGAGTTTTCAAGCATGAGAAACATATACAATTATTTTTTATTATTATATACACCCAGGACCACTTCTTTAGGAATTCCTGCAGCTCCAAGGCTGCCCTACAATAAGTGACAGGGAAGGGATTCACTACTTTGGAATGGGAAGTTTTTTGATGTGATTATACTAATATGATACAGCATTGCAATGTAACAACAAGCAGGCTGAAACCATTAATGCCAGCAACATTTATTATACATTAATAAATATACATTAATAAATGTCATCTGGAGTACAGTCTCGTCAAAGAACTTCTCATGCCGAAGAAATCCATCATTTCTCCACCACTGGAAATAGTACAGCCTCAGAGCTGCAGGAGCTCCTGGAAAAGAGGTCCTGGAGTAACTCCAAGACCCTTTCTAGAGAGGGGTCCTAGGGCAAATGTAAATAAAGAGATTGATAAATTGTCAGAACAGAACAGTCACAAATCACCAAGCCAAGGTAAATACTTAAAAGAGAAAACTAAAGAAGTCACTTGATTTGGCCAGTGTTTCCAAGGGATACCTTTAAAATCTGAAGTCTGAGGTCCAATTTGACCCCAGTTCAGAGAAAAGAGGGTTTACTTGTAGCTCCATGTATCCTTAATAACTTATCTTTTTTTATAACCTGAACACTGTAATTAATCCTTAACCTTCTAGTGACAATCACTCTGCTCATTGGGTTTTGCGGGCTCATTCACCTTTGTCTCTTTTTTGCTTGGATTACTGAATTTATAAAAAACTTTTTTCAGTGTTAACGTTTCAACATCCTTTGAATCATTGTTACTGTGATTAGTGCCCCAAACTTTGTCACTAATTAGTGTGGAGCATGCCAAGCATGCACACCAGGGTCAAACCTTCCCCTCGTGTTATATAAGTAATTGAAACTCAAGGACTTTTTTCCGGTGCAAACTGTAGTTGTTTAATACATAAGGTAATTTCTAGATATCAGTAAATAACAAGGAAGAGCAATGGACATGACCACATTAGATCCAAAACAGAGCAAACAATAGACAGTGGTAATGTGCAGTTGCCTGGATAGCATCAAGACAACAAAGTGACATAGCTGAGCATCAGTACCTTCACAAGGGCTAAAGTATGGGGGATGCAAGTCAACTTCACTACCAGTTCCACATCCACCTTCTGCTGTTCCTCCTAATGTTTTAGCTTTCTTTTCATCCTCAACATTAAAAAATGCTTCCCATTTTCAGCTTACAATAAATATCATTATAGTTACTACCAAACATGCTCCAAATTTTATGAAATACTACTGTTTTATCATTTCATTCCAAATGCTGTAATTTCAGTCCTGAAATGTGTTATTTTGCTACTATGGTTTAAGAATATTATCACTTACACAGCTTGTTCGTCGACCTCTTGGCCGATCTGACGGGACATATTCTTAAGGGTTCCCATTGATGATGCTATCTGGTCCAGCTGTTCATCTTGCTGGTTCATGATCATCTATAACATACAAAAACTAAAATATATTTCTAAAGTAAAACAGATTATTACAGTGTCTGAGCCTGACACAATTTTCAACAGTAAGAGCAGCTATGCAATGTAGGGTAAGAACTCCAGTGGGACTAAGATGACCTAAATATAACTCAAATCATAGCAATATCATATTACAAATAATTAAATAACTTATCACTTTAAAACAATCATTTGTGATATATCATATATGATTACCATTTCCCACTTTAGCAAGGTAATGCCTACATCAGGTGAAGAAAGGCCGCATTTGCTCACTATTTTCTAACTGTCATGTGCAATGCATTGAAACCACATCTCCCTATCCACAATAAGGCCCCAAAGACCTTCTGTAGTTTGCCTCAGCTGCTTCACATTATATGACATTATTCCAATAAACTCTATGCCATGCGTACCTTCCACCCTCCTGCACGTTCGGGCCCCGATCACTCAAAATCTTTTTCACTTCATCCTTCCATCTCCAATTTGGTCTACACCTCCTCCCTTGTCTCCTCAACTTCTGACACATATATCCTCTTTATCTACCTTTCCTCAATCATTCTCTCCATGCATCCAAACCATTTCATCACACCCTCTTTAGCTGTCTCAACCATACTCTTTTTATTGCTTCTGGTAGCTTTCCTCCAACCCCATATATTCTTGAGACCTTCCACGAGGCATCCCTACCAAACCTAATATATGCTACCTCTAGATCCAAAATTCTACATACAAATCCTTCTGTATCTCAAACACATTATTTAAAGCAAACATCTGATCCACACATCCCTACCATTTCTAAAACCACACTGTTCCTCCCCAATCTGATGTTCTGTACATATTTCCTCAACCTCTCAATCACTACTCTCCCTTACAACTTACCAGGTACAATCAACAAACTTATACCTCTGTAGTCTGAACACCCTCCTTCATCCCCCTTGCCTTTATACTACGGCAATATACATGTATTCTGCCAGAGAAGTGGAAAAAGACCAATAGCTTTGGCTTAAACGATACACATATATTGCAAGAAGCCAATTCTACAGTTGTACCTTAAGAATCTAGTAATAAAAATATTGACATCATCCTGAAATTGTATTGACATCAGACTGAAATTATGAATTTCTGGAGCAAGTAAGTTCCCAATATCTGCTGGCTGACATACTTAAGTAAACAATGCTCAGAGAATACTGTATAATGTGTTGTTTTTCAGAGTATGACAAAAAATTCAAGGGATGATTGTGAGCAATTACCTCACCTACGTGTGTAAATTTAAACCTTTGGTAGATCCCATTTTCTCTACTTTCACCTTATATTTCTAATGACATATAATACAACAACAGAACCTACCTCCTGCTGAACAAGGGTTCTTTCAATAAATTCACTGTTTGGACTATCAGCCTCATTGACAAGGCGACTGTAGCGCGTAGCTCCATGAGTCACTACCTGAGGCATCTTTAAGGGGCTGTTGTCATCCACTGGCTGAAAAGTGATAAAAAGATAGGCTCACTTTTTATTCACTCTTATTAAGGAAAATGGAGAAGTATGAAAAAAGAAGAAAAACAGAAGTGTGCAATGAAAGCATAACAATAACTTTATTACAAAAACAAAAATGTGCACAAATAAAAAATTGAGTGCCATGGAAATTTTATTAAATTAAAACTGATTTAAAAGAGGTGCTTAAACTGTGCTAGCATAAAAATTAGGTAAAATGCAAATGATCACAGGAGCATAACAAAATTATAACCACCCTCATAAATGAAATGCAAGTGCTTGAAACAACACAGTACTTGAACACAAAAACCTCTTCAACAAGAACTTAAATGTGAAATAACAAGGAACAGTATCCTGAAGAATCTAAGGACTCCATTGTTCCAGAGGCAAAGGGTAGGATTTAATAAGAGCAGCAACTGGTCTCCAGTGGCATTAGTTCATCCTATACTTATTTTTTACACCTGATTGCCATTTCCCACATTAGTGAGGTAGCACCAGAAACAGATGAAGAAAGGCTGCATTTGCTCACATCCATTCTCTAGCAACAATGTGTAATGCACCAAAACCACTATCCCCTTTCCACAAGGCTCCACAGACCTTTCTATGGTTTCCCAAGGCTGCTTCACATGCCCTGATTCAGTCCACTGAGAGCACATCGACCCCTGTATACCATATCGTTCCAGTTCCCTCTATCTCGTGCACACCTTTCACCCTCCTATATATTTAGGCCCCGATTGCTCAAAATCTTTTTCAATCCATCCTTCCATCTCCAATTTGGTCTCTTCCTTCTCCTTGTTCTCTCCACTTGTGATACATATATCCTCTTTGTCAACCTCTCCTCACTCATTCTCTCCTTATGTCCAAATCATTTCAGTACACCTTCTTTAGCTTTTCCAACAACACTATTTTTGTTACCACACATCTCTCTTACTTTTTTATTACTGAATCAAACCACCTCACACCACATATTGTCCTCAAACATTAAATTTCCAACACATCCACCCTCCTCCGCACAACCATATATATAGCCCATGCCTCGCAACCATATAATATTGTTCAAAGACACCCATTTTTGCCCTCCCAGATAACGTTCTCTCTTTTCGCACATTCTTCATCGCTCCCAGAACCTTCACCCCCTCCCCCACCCTATGACTCAATTCCGCTTCCATGGTTCCATTCGCTGACATTTCCACTCCCTGGTAAAAAAAAAACACTGATAAGGAGATTCTAAATATTCTACAAAGCATTATGTTTGATTCCAACTCACATGGTGGTAAATTAATCGTCGGTGTGGGCTGGAGGACTTCGGGACCACGAATGACAAACGACCCTTCGATAACTCCACTTATATAGGGCAGAGGCTGGTGTCCGGATACGTGGGAGAGCGCCTGGTTTCTTCAGATGTAAAGGTTCACAAGTAGATTTACGCAGGGCCTCTGAGAGTGGGGTTCAGGGGGTACATCGTACCCGGGCCCGGTGGTCCAAAAGGGGGCTCGGGAATTTCCTGGGATCTCAGAAAATGCAGAAAATCAACAGAGCGCTCCATTCCACCCCTCTCTCATCTTCCATTCCCTTTTTGACCTTACAGCTCATGGCATAAAACAATAGTCGATAGAAACAGGATGACTAATGAAGGGAAGAGGGCCCGAAAGAAACCTTGTACCCCCTGATAAAATTCCTCTCAGGAGCCCTGTTGTAGAGTTATTCTCCAGTCCTTGTTTTTGTGATTAGAATAAGGCTAATAACACTATGCCTTCTTTCAGGAGTGCCTTACAAGTACTCCTCTCACTGGGGTTTTGGTGTTGATCTATTGGGCTCTTTTTGGGAGAGGCTTTTTGTGCCTTATTAGTCAGGAGACTTGTTTCACTGCTCGGTCAAAGTGGGACCTTTCAAAAGTCCTAGACATAATACAGTTTGCAGTTTTTCTGGCAATCAGCCCGTCAGCATCTCCTCATGAAGATGAATTTCCAGATAGCTCAAGAACAGTTTTCTTTATGATATCTTATGAGTTAAAAAAAGATAGAATCTTGATTCTCAGAATGACTTTTTTCATCACCTCTAGGAAAACTTCTCCAAGAGATTAGCACTTTTTGGCCATTAACATCACTTCATGAAATACATACAGGTTCCTTACAAAAATGCTAATTTATTTTTTATGATAACCTAATGGTGTAAAGTAAACCAAATCCTAGATTCTTGATAAAATATCAAACTGTTAAGAATATAAATACTCCTTTTGTCATCAACTCTTAGAAGACTTCTTTAAGATAGTGGCACTTGTTGCCCAGTAAAATCCCTTAGACTCTTGGAAAGCAATTTTTTTTTAGGGGAATATTTGTATGTCCTCCCAGGAACCTGTAAAAGAAAAAAAAAATGGTGAGGAACATTTCTGCTTTGATTAAGAACTCACTGTATTGGCTCAACTTAGTCTTTACCTTATAATCCATGAGTATGAGGAGAGTGACCACTACCTTAGCTATTCTAGAAAATCTGATGAAGGAAATTAGCAGAAGAGGTCTTTGGTATTCATCTAACATCTTCATCAGATGGTTCCTTAGGACAGTCATGGTGTATCTACCCTGCATGGTATAGGATTCATCCTTCATGAGTGTCAGTTTCTGTTGTACATCTGGAGCATATTTAGAAGGTATTTGTTTCCACATTTGGGTGTTGTTGTCTTAGAAATATTTTTTTCTTTAAACCCTCCTCAAATTAAAGATAATACCTGGAAATGTAATAGAATAGCTCCAAATGAAAATATTTGAATGCCTAATGAGGAAGTTAGAGCACTTGTCTAATGCAGTACCAGAACTAAGAAATATACACAGTGACTCCATAAACATTCAAAAGAAGACCAGACTCATGGATAAAGATAGTTTCAGATGAGCCTAGAATGGATGATTATACCAGAAGAGTAAAAAAAAACAATATACAAAAAACAAGACACATGATTAGTGGAGTGATGCTTGAGGGCAAAATCTTGTCACAGGTACTCATAGGTATTCATGCAGGTAAGCTGTTGTTGATTGTAGGACAAACTGGTAGGGTAGAGAAATGTAGGTTTTGAGTTTTGAAGAACCTTTCCTCGACAAGGCAATGTTCCACGAGCAATTTTTCAGTTTTAATTCCCTGTCCTGCCTTCCACTCTCTTTTAGCAAAACTTCTTTCTTTACCAATGGAGACCTTTTTTAGGTTGACACATGCAGTCTGTAAATTCTGAGCTATTGGGCAAATCAGTCCCCTTGAGTGAGTGAGTGAGTTAGTATTGTCGTCAGTGACAGACTCTGATTGGTTGAAAATGAGCCCAAAATATGTGAGCTGCTGCTACCATGGGTTGGTAGGTATCAGCAGGCTGACAATTACTTGTACTACCACACCAGTTAGATGGGGTGTTAGAAGGTCCTAACTTCTTAAAAATCCAAGAGATATCCCATTTCTCATGGGACACATCCTCGAATAGAAAAGGCTTTACAAACTTGATAACCTATGTTTTTCGTTAGCCTGTTTTATGTTATGCATCCCATATGGTTACACCAATCTTTAAAACTGTAAGGCCTTGCATATTTTTACCAATTTTTTCATCCTGTTTTGAAGATATGAATACTGTATTTAATGATATTGTAGTGTCATCATTGCTTTCGTTTGAATAATTTAATGCAGTACTTTTTAGCTCATAGATGAGAGTTTCTCAGCATATTGTGGATTAACATATAAGAATATAATCTTAATTTTTTAAAGATTATATTCATGGAAGTGAGTTTTTGATTTTTCCTCTTGTTCCTTAGAGAATATTTGAGAACCTAAATTTCCGAGAGGTATCGAGACTTAGAGCTGTTTGCAAGACGTGGGCAGATGTTGGAGCCAAAATTTTAGAAAAGCGACGACGACTTCACTACTTGACCATACACCCACACAATATACCTACAACAGAAGGCAAGGTAAGCTGTTAGAGTTAGAAAGCATAGTTTAAGAAGAAATTAGATTTTCTGATATTGGAATTCTCTTATAATTTTGATATTATGGGTATGCATATACTGATTGATCAGTTGACAATGAAATGTCATATTTTATTATAACTTTCTTGATCAGTTGACAATGAAATGTCATATTTTATTATAACTTTCTGTTGATATATTGCTATGCATTGCATTTTGAACAAAGATTCTTGATGTATGCTGTTGTGTTTACCAACCATCTCACTTTTATGTGTTGAACAACTAACAATAATGCTCAAAACTTTTAAAACTTTTGTTGAAGAATCCTACATCTTTTTTATTTATTTGTTTTACCTTAGAACCTCTTATATGGGGCTCCCACCGTGCTCAGGTAGTCAGTCACATCCTCTGGCTGGGACCATAGGTCTAGAAATGTGGTGATATTGTGTGTTTGTCTTGATAGGATGGTTGTAGGCCAGTTGAGGAGTAGGTATTTGGTGTCTTCTTTAGCATGGAAGTTGTATCATGTTGCCTGAGAGGTTTTGTGATTTGTAGAATCAGTTGTTTGTAATTTTCAAGAAACTGGGTGTAGTGATTTTAATTCGTTATCATGATCTGTCTATACTTGAAGTTGAATTATGAGAAATACCATGGATACCTCGGTTGGATGTCACTGGCCTTAGCATGCATAAAGCAATATATTTTTTATTGTGACTAACATGAGTTGCAAAACACATCTTAATCAAGGCAGTCTCTGGTGAAAGAAAATCAAAGAAATTGATCAGGGTTTCACAGGAAAGACGAAGGAAGAAAAAAATAACATCATCTCGATCATGTAAAGGAAGTTATTTACTGGATGTGATCGGCACCGGCGCGGCGTCCAGAGGCAGGACCATTTCAAGGAAGGATCGTCAAGGAAGGATCGTCAAGGAAGGATCGTCAAGGAAGGATCGTCAAGGATGGCAGATCCTGGTTGAAAAAGGACGTCGTTTCTGGTTCTCAAAAGAAGAATAGATCGACTCGGTCGTCCACAGAGAGGCTTTGAGGAAACCCATAGTTTGGTCGTTTACAACGAACAAGGCAAATTCCCCCGTCGCTCTATCAACGGTAGAACGGACCTGCGTCGCTTGCAGAGGATCGTCCCATTGTCTGTAAGGCCAGGACGACAGGGACGGTTCGAGAAAGGGATCACCACGCTCGACTATGAAGAAAAAAAAATTTATATATATACAGAAGTTTCTCCTGGGTCGTTAGAAGCAGAAGTCGTCGTGGCTGTTAAAGAGAAAATCGTAATGGTCGTTAAGAGGAAGAGGCGGGGTGAGTCGGGGCTGGCCATGGGCCCTGGACAGCGGCTGTGAGGGCTGGACGGTGTTGGCGGCCACCTTGATGAACGAGGAGCCGTTTCCGTCCCGGTGGGGGAGGAGGAGGAGGAGGAGGCTCCTCCTGTGCTGGTCCAGCGGCCGGCCGGCCCTGATCAAGATCCGTGGGGCTGGGCCTGGCCGCCAGGGGGAAGAGAGAGAGAAGGTGGGTCGGCTGGAGATGGGAGAGGAAGAGAGAGAGAGAGAGAGAGAGAGAGAGAGACGGAAGAGGCAAGAATAGGAAAAGGAAAGAAAAGAGAGTCAAGTTTTGGGAATAAAGGTGGGTCATTTATTTTTTTCTTTGAGTGAATAAGAAAGAGTAAAAATGGTGACCCAGATTCCAAAGTGAGGCGAGATAAGATAGGAGGAGGCAAGATGAGAGAGGTAAATACGAGAAGGAAAAGGAGGAGAGGAAGAACAGATGGGAGAGAGGAGAAGACAAGGGACAGGACCCAATAGTAAACATCAGATGCTGGACCAATGACCCCGTGATGCATGGCGTCATGAGTGGAGTTTGAGCTGTGTCGATCAAGAATCATGAACACAGACGATAAGTGGGGATGGGAGTAGAATATCTATCTATCTATCTGCCTATCTATTTATCTATTTATAGGGATTAAGAGATTTCAAGAGACGTTGTCTTCATTACGTCTGTGGGGAACCCCACAGAGAAGCTGTGTGTGACCGGTCTGTGACCTCGTCTGCTCGACCCCCTGCGCCACAGCAAGACGTCTCCACCACAGAAAAAGAAATTTACCACAATCTATACCACCACAGAGGTGGAGATTGAAGGTTCAACAACAGCAGGAATTATGGGAACTGAGTTTCCATAGCGTTAGCCGGAGGGTCAGATGTGATGTACCCACGACGTGTCAGGGGAGACGTCACCGTTGCCCAGAAGTGAAATCACCAACTTACCACAGCAGCAGCAGGGGCGTCACAAAACACATCACCGATGGGCCTGTAATGACATCGCCACAGCAGCAGGAGGGACATCACCACAACATCAGTAGTGATGTCGCTAAAGCAGAGATGTGCCATCAACAACAAGGATGAAGTCATCATAGTAACAGCAACGATGACGTAACAGCAGGAGCGATGTCACCACAGAGGGCGGGGCTGACATCACTCGGGGAGGCTTCTAGTCTCGGGAATCCACGGACGCGGACGCCCTGTCTTATCACGGACACGGACACCCTGTCTTATCACGGACACGGACGCCCCTGTCTTATCACGGACGCCTCTGTCTTATCACGGACGCGGACGCCCTGTCTTATCACGGACACGGACGCCCTGTCTTATCACGGACACGGACGCCCTGTCTTATCGCGGACGCCCTGTCTGATCACGGACGCGGACGCCCTGTCTTCTCACGGACGCGGCCGCCCTGTCGTA
>JAUTYZ010189185.1:0-10719 GCA_032273725.1 Panulirus interruptus
TTTATAAAATACTCAAAGTAGTTTCGTATTTTCTCTTCTACATTACCTTGGAGTCAGGTTCATCTGTCCCACTACTATCCTTACTGAATGTCACTCCAAAATATATAGTCTTAAAGAACTTCACTTTTTCTCTCATTTATAAATTAATTCACACATTTCTCTTGAACAGGAAAAACTTGTTCGTAATACCATCAACTGTTAACGTCCACCTTGTACACGCCTCATCTAAGAGACAGACCATTCCTTTAACTGGTGCTGGTGTTACCAGACTCCGCCTGCTCGATGGTACACTGCGAGTGAGGCTGTATCACTGGGAGTACACTCTCGTCAAAGAACTTTTCACTCCAAATGGGTCTAAATTTTCCTGAAAGTAGTGCAGCCCTGGGCTGCAGGAGCCTTCAGAAAGGTCCTGGGTAACACCAGAACTCCTTCATAGACCTTGGCCCTGAGGTAATCACAAATATGAATATTAATACAGGTGTTTTACCTGCTCCGAGGGCAACATATGAATACAACAACTGTGGCATCTACTTGTTCTCTTCCATTATAACCCTCATCAGTGGTTAATGAAAACCACTGAACGAGAATCCCCGCTACATCTTAAAAAGCCCTCAGGAACTCCCACATTTCTTCGCCCCCCCGTCACTCGCACCACTGTTTCCTCGTCCTGGGAGCAATAATTTCTTTATGAAACCTCTTAACAGCATTCGGGAGTCTTCCATGCGCAGACCACACAGAACTAAGAGAGTTCCTATCGTTCTCCTTCCGTTACTGTTTCGTTTATTAGATTTATAAACGCAATAAACAATATCTTCTTTTTTTTTCCTTTGGTTCTCCCTCAGTAGGCTGCTTCGTTGTCCAGGTTATTTTTCATTTAGAAAATCATTGTTCCAGAGTTACGTAACACCCGACAGTACCTTGTAAAGCCGTGAGGACATGGCTCTCCAGTACGAGCAAAAAAGGACTTTTTTAACAGTTCGAGAAAAATTGTAACTATATTATCTGTCAAGTGACTATTACTTCCAATACTGTTATACACACTTTCCATGTCATTTTAACTGATGGTTCACCACATAAGTTTCCATTCCCTAGGATTAACCTATTGTCTCATTCCTTTTCATTCTTCGTTCACATTACTGTTCTTTTCGTCTGAACTTGATTGTCTTTTCCTTCCTCATGTCTATCCCACCCTTTCCCAATCTACAACAAACTAGTGGGCATTATCTTCCCTCTCCCAATTCGTGAGGTATTCCCCCCTCATTTCGTACAGTCTTCACACCATCTAGAATGCAAGTTTAGCCCATCCTCGCCTCTTCTGTGTTTCTTTGTCCTTTATCAGCGCATGTTTCGCCGTCTGCAAGTATTCAGTATAGAATGTTAGTGTCCACTTATGTATACTTACGTATAGATCATTTATATGTAAGTACTGTCGGGTTTGCGACCTCACGAATATTTCGTGATCAAGGACTTTCTCACGGATATTAATAAATAATTTCGTAAACATAAGGTGACTATGAAGTACTCTGCGGCACACTATCTATCTATCTAGCTGTTTATCTATCTATATATCTATCTTTATATCTATATATTTATTTATCGTAATCTCATTTCCCACTAACATGAGGTGATTCAGGTTCATCCAGCATCTCATTTCACTCACATATATAATTGTGTACATTCAGTAATGTGTAACGTAATTAAAGTAAGCTCCACATTTTTTCTTAAAAGCATAAGGAACAAACCCGAGGGAATACAGTGGCCAACACCTAGTGGGGATGGGCCGCTAAAGGCAATAAATCAAGTCTTACCATCTGCGTTAAAAGATCTCAGGCCAGACCACAAAATCCAGCAGCATTACTAAAACCACATCTCTCTTGCCACCACTATTAGCACAAACCTCAGCACCATCACCACCACAGCCGTCACCATCATCACCACAGCTGACACCACCGTTAGCCCAGACATCATTACCATTTTCCAATGCCACAAAACTCTCACTTTCTTAAACACTTACGATCTACATTCCTTCCTTCAGTAGGGCTCTCCTGTAGTAAAGTCCACTAGTAGCCTTTTCTGTGTTGACCCCAACGCTTGTCCTTCTGTCTCTTAAGGTATTTTAGTAAATCTTTCGTCGTGGCCCATAACGTCTCTTTAGATATTTGACACAGTGTGGTACAAATCTTTGCTCCTCGTATTTCCTTTTTTTTTTATCTCGTTTCATTTTCTTCTCTAATCCATAATTTTATTATCCAGGGGCTCCGTCATGATCGTTGCTGATGGAACAACTTTCTCAGAGTTCTGTCCTAATGTTCTTTCTCCTCCATATGTTCTCTTGCATCATCCTCTTCTCTGTTCACTCTTACGCCGACGATTCCATTCTACCCTTCATCTGTTCACTTTCCTTACTTCTGTCACTCCGATACTCGCTCTCTTTTCTCAGCAATGAAGGTATTTTATCTCTTAATTCGGACCTGAACAGCCTCTCTGAATAAGAAAGCAGTAACATAGTTAACCTGAACAATAAGAACACTCAATATATGCCCATTTCCTTTTGTAATCTCACTCGATTCCTTTTGAATGATTTCGAAACACCACAGTCCATAGACATTCTGGGCATAACCATATCTTCCATCCCTATCATGAAAACTTCATATAATGAATATTACAAATTCTGCCTCCCTAAGGCTGGGGATGTTGTGGAGGTGTCATTATATTTCTTCTGAAAACCTGTTCCATATCTATGGAAGCCTCATCTGCCCCTTGTACGAAGTGCTGCTCTTATATCTTGGGTCGCATTTCCTCCAACTTACTTTTAACCAGAGTAGAATCAAAAACCTTCCATCTTATTAACTTCTATTATTATCACCTCGTTTCAACCATCCCTTTCCATCGGTTGTGTGATATTCCTTCTCCATATTTGTTCTTACAGGTTGGCCGGCCGATACTCTATCGAGATTTGTTTACTTGTGTGTCCCAGCCCCTGAGACCTGGAGCCGCGTCATGTGACTGGCTGTCTCCTCCCATAGTTCCTGTGTTGTGACCAGCCACACGAGGATTGGTTGTTATGATGCCTCCTTTCCTCTGACGGCAAAACTGGAGAATCATCTTCCTTACTTTGTCTTGCCTTCTTCTCAAAAACTCTCCACTTCTTAAAGGTGAGTCTCAAAATTTTTTTCCGCCCCTTTTAGTCGTCATCTGCGACACGTAGGAAATGCCATCCATGTTGGTATTCCTTCTCCCCTATCCCTAGGGATACATCTATATTTATTCAGTCCTGTTCGTCGTTTTCAGTGTTAGAATGGGGTACTCAACGTGAACGAAAACAGTGAACAGCTTGTGTCCCGAAAAAATACTAGTAGTTGGGATTAACTGATATGAGAAACGGACGTACAGATGTATACTTGGGTGAGTCGGGTTAATGGCGAGTGAGTATTTTTGGTTTGTGTAATACTTGCCAGACACACTAAGGAGAGACTACTGAAAGGTAAAAACTTTTATCTTCGATCCCATCTTGGATGAGTCAAGGTGAAGTGAAGAGTGTGGGATATAATATGGAAGTTAGTCTGAGGTCTTCAGGTGTTTCTTGACCTGACTCTAAGAGGTGGAGAGGTTACAGGGAGATGGGAAGACGAGAGAAAAAGGGGAAATCCAAAGCCTCTCTTTTCTAGGAAAGGAGGTGTCATAAAGGTCAATCCTCCTTTGGCTGATCTCCATGTAGAAACTACGGGAAGCAGCAGCCAAGAGCGTGACGCGAGTCTAAGCCTTAGGGGCTGGGACACATGCAGACACTTCATGACAGCAGTGGCCCAAATAAGAATACATCTGAAGGTACTGAGTAAAAGACAAAGTACTTTTCTAAACTAAGCACGTAGAGGAGTGGATGGGATGCAGAGTGAAGCCAGAAACAATATCACTGGTTTCGTGAAGAAAAAAAGTGCGCGATTCTGAGAAGAAGGGATCAATATGTTCGGGTGGGACGTGCGAAGGGCATCCAGGGAAAAAACGTAAGGCCGGGTGAAACGCAACAGATAACAGTCTGGGAAGAAGTTAAGCACAAAAAGAGATACTAAAAACAAATGAAGCAGAACGGGTCGTAGAAAACGGTGCCTTCAAGGAAAGTGAAAATGCTCGAATTTAGAGGAGCTCATCATTGTAAACAAAATCGTTTTCTTATTACAAGGTTAACGATGACTAGAACGCTTGTTATGCAAGTGGTGAATGGCTATCTAATGCAGATTCTGAATGTCAACGACGTGAGTCTGAAATGTGTAAACAGAAGCTAGTGGTAGGAAGAAATGGCGACGAAAACGAGTGTTGAAGGTGGTCGAGTCGGAACAGATGACAAGGTGAAGCGAAAGTTACAACACTGTGCAGATCCTTGGGTGAATTAGGTAACTGGAGAGATGTTAAGGGAAGTGGGACGGTAGCACAGATGGACTAAGATGCGGTCATTCAAGGTGAACTGGTCTGCAGCTACCTGACCACGAAAGACCATCATTAGTGAAGAGAAGAGACCAATAAAGAAAGAAAAAAAAAGACCACGCTTCGTTACGTATGCATTTTGTACCTAATATGATGTCATGTGGATCAATATGAATAGCAGCTACTGTCCTGGGTAGAGAGGTCGTGACCTGATAAGCTGTATGTTCCGTTACAGCTGAGTAATTCCTCCAAGTACATTCAAATATAACCTGGATTGCCTCATGTATGAATGACCTATATTTAATGATAATATGAAACTTTTTTCAATGAGATGAATTATGTAAACTGGTTACTTAAGTTTTCAAAGTGGAACGGTTCGTCAAGCGTCCATATTTCGAGCGTTTGTTGTTGGATTTACAGGCTGTCCACCTGAGGAACGCCATCAAGCCATTATCCATAACGTTCACTAATTATCCCAGCAAACTGTCATGTAAATACTTCTTTAATTTTCGGTTAGAAATACTTTTATTCTACGTACCTGATCTGTGGTAAGAATCTGATTTATCTCGATCATTATGTCTTTTGTCTTAAAGTTCGGGGTATCAAACCTTGTTGTACGTAGGAGAGAATATTCTGTATATTCACTAAATTCTAATGTTAGTAATTGAATTCGGTTTGAGGAACACTGTTCTACAGTTGCTCAAATTTGAAACTTCAAATTGTCTGCACAAATCTTTTTTTTTAATTATATAGATATTTTTGGATATAACGAACCATATTCTTGGGATATTAATGGAATCATATTGATGACAAAGAAAATATTCACAAAATTCCTCAAGTGTACAACCACAAACTGTTGTGCAGTAATGTAAGAGATCAGGGAAGGTTTAGAGATCCTCTGTTATATATTGTAAGACAGAAAGATTCTTATGAAAGAAGACGTCATCTTTGTGAGTAATAAGTGACCTGGACACATACAAATTACCGACTGCCATTTTTGGGATTGTAAGTTACACAAGAAATTTTAAGGACAAATCCTACCGCAGTGAGGTTTAGGTTAAGATTTTCAGCACAATGTTTCACAGATTCTGCCAAATAAAACTAAACAGATTATCAGTGTCTCGTTTCTCTCCTATTTAACTAGAAAATTTTCCCCATTTGTTTAAGTAAACGAACACCAACATCGTGCTGTTGTTTGTTATGCTGTATATACTCTTTTATAAACTGAATAAATTATTTCAGGTACGGTAAACTTGATACACAACACTGGTAAGAATCTGAAGAGATATAAGAAAACATGATGCTTTGAATACCATGCGGAACTAAGATCTGCTTTTCATTAAAGTTAGTCCTTCAATTCATTTTCGTTTTCTATTCGTTTCGCAGATAATGATACAGAAAACGTAAACTAAACAGGGGTGACATCAACAAGTATGACAGACATACTGACACGACACCCCCACCCCATACATTGAGATGAATATCATGCTCAGTAGGTTTGCTCACATGCTGAGTTTATCTAACGATTTTAGATATAAAGACAAGATACCCCGAATATATGCATGATGAGCTTAGGGATTCTGACTTTTTGATTACCAGGCAGATGGTAGATTGTTAATCCAATAATGTAATACACGCCCTCAGAAGCACAATCTTATTTATAGTAACAGACATAGCACAGCAAAAACATACCCTAATCATGGCATATCAAATGAAAGAAAAACAGAGAAAAAGACCTGACTCTCAAAGATGGAAAGACGAAAGGAGGAAAATTCCACAGCCTCGTTGTTTGAGGAAAGGAGTTATCAAAACAGTCGATCCTAGTGTGGCTGGTCTCCACACACAATATATGGGAAGCAGCAGCGACGCGCGAGGCATGCGTCCAAACCTTGGTGGCAGGGGCACATTCAGCTCGTGAGAGCAGTGGCCAAGATGATGCGTGTAAGACAGAAGAGGACAACAACATCCACTGGACGGAAAGGGGATGAATAAGGAGAGGTGATACCTAACAAAGTGGTAAGAAGGATGGCTTCTGTTCCCACTGTGGTTAAGAGGGAAGTGTAGGAAGAGCAGTTCTCTATACAGGGGCGAATGAAACTTTTGAAAATATGGAATAGCTGCTCTGCTCGCAAGGGAAATAATAATGGCACGTATACAACACTCAGAGCTTTTGGGAAGCATAGTTTGTAATGTTTACTATGTGGGGGTTTTATGACAGAGAGGATGAAATAGTTAGCATTGCCCAATATGTTTACGTTATTACAAGGTTGAACTGCAGTGTTTTGAAATCCATCAGTCGGAAATAATTGATATTTGGAAATAAATATGGGACAAATTGGGTTTTTTCCCTTGCAAATTAACCAGGTTACTACTTCACCATTCTAAGATGCTGCACAGGTCTGAAATGAGATAAAACATGTTCAGCGTAGCGAGGGAAGAGATCATAGAGAAAGCGAGCTGAAGAATGAAGAGTGGAATTATCGGCGTGAGAGAATATGAACAGAGGTTAAAGAAAAATAATTAATGAAGAGAAGTAGAGTAGGCGGAAGGACAGACTACTAAGGGACACCACTACTGACTAAAGGCGGAGCAGTGCATTGCAGAACAAAGAGAAACAGAGAAGTCAAGAAGGAAGAAGTATAGAAAGACAGGACTTATGCCACACCTTGTTAAATGCTCTGGAGATGTCGAGCGCCATGACAGAAGATTCACCAAAATCCTTGAGAGAGAGGAACCAGAGGTGTAACACAGGAAAGATCACCTTTAGCTAAACCTTGCACCACGAGCTGAAAGGAATGTCATTTTTGAAAAAGAGAGTTACAAAGAGTTTAGAAAAAACTCTGGAGATAGAAGTGAGAAGGATGAGGCGATAGTTATTGGGATTAGAACGGTCACCTTTTTTGGGGATGGGCTGAACCAAGGAGTACTTCAAATAAAAAGGGAAGGTTTGGGTTTTAAGATCGGTCCCAGTTCAGAGGTACGCTCCTTTAGGAAACGAAGAGGTAATGGCATTCGGACCATACGACTTGCTCAGATGTAGCTGGGATAACATCTGGAAGACCTTGCTTGCGGAAAATATAAGAAAGGAGGAGGAGGCAGGGCAGGAGGACCAGATATGGAATCCTCCAAAGCAGAGGTAAAGGAGAATCATGTACCGAAAAGAGCAGCTTTATCAATAGTAGAATTAGCTAAAGATTGATCAACTCGGAAGAGAGAAGGAAAGATTAAGTTACAGAAGGTGTTGGAGATGCTTTTCACTTGGGATTAGAAAAAAATATGTGCAGAGGAAGAAGTCAAATCAGTACACTTTTTTATATGAAGGTGTTCTTGACCCTACGAATAACGGCATTACAATAATTCCCAACCAAAATTCATATTAATCCTTCATCAACGCTTTTCCATTCCTCACCAGTCATACAAGTCTTTCTTAACCTTATGTTTTACATCTCATGCTCTGTTAGCACGATTTTCATTATAAGTCATTTAGTTATTCTCACTTGTTAAATTCGTAGAAGCCATGACACAGACTAAGATAAGACGCGTATGGAAAGGTTATAACTTCTGAATTTTCACCGACCATAATTGTCCTACCGGTTCAACTTACACTACACAACAACTTTCATTGAAATATCCATTCAAGATGAAACCAGCAACTCCCTATGAATCATAACACGAACGTAAATATGGCAATTAGCTTATAATAATTATTCCTGCAACAAAGTAAAGCTGATGACCGCTATTGACTTTCTTTTTGAAATATGAGAAGTACAGGAAAGAGGACGAGAATGAAGCAAATTAACTGATAAATAAGATAATGCTCTTGGTTGATCTGAAAGTGCCAAAACATTCTGCGGCTTGAGCGTTGGTCCCATTACAGCACATCTGTGGACCGTGGCGGGGTAATATGTGTACTCCCCCGTAATATCCTCCCCAGTCATTACTGTATGTATAATTGTATAATTTGCACTCCCCCAGTTATGATTATACGTGCAAAATACACTCCCCTTGAATTATTTGCACTGCGTTAGGTACTAGAAAACATGTACACTCCCCTACTGACTGTCTGAATACTGTTGAATATATAACACCCAAAGACAGACAACACTGACCCAACTGATATATAACGTACAATTGACTTTAGCAGTTGATCACTGAGGTAGTCTTTATTTTTCTTTTTTATCCATGCAACCATAAGTCGCAACTACTGATAAACATAATGGCTTCATACCCGTTTATCAACAACCAAGTTTATCATCCTTACAGAATTAAATTAATTCTTTTACCAGCCCAAAGCTTGTCTTCTTTCCTGCACTGGACGGTCAATCGCAATAACTATATACAAATATATTCATCATTTATCATAGAATAAACGGTTGCTAATCAACATATTCAACCAATATTAAATATTGTTACATTTAGCATATAATCTAGCTCAGAACGTCTCTTCTGCCATGTAAACAATCGAAGAATTGCACATACCTTTACCAGATCACCATTACGAGGCTATTACAGCATAACTTGTCACTGCCAGTGCAGAATGATCTACATGCGCTACGAAAATCGGCTTTCACTTTCTTTTCCTTCAAACCTTCGCGATAAGTAGGCTTCCTTACAAAACTGAAATTAGCTCTGAATGAATACTGCTCTGTCTCTATACATCCATGTTCGCGGTAGATTCTTCAGTCGAATTAATTTTCAGATCTATATCACCAACAGTCAACAAAAAAGTGGCATCAATCACTTCACAGAACACACTAATATTTGTTTATGCAGGAAGGAGGGGGGGAGGGAATAGATGGCATGCAGCCTTATATCCATCCATCCAGTAACCGACACAAGGCCCCAGACACACACTACTTGCCACCACCACCATCCACACACAGTTGCCACTCACCTTTTTCAAATAATACCAGATCAGACACAGTACCCAATAAGCATAAAAAGGCAACAAATTAAAAATAGCATGAAAATTTACGTTGTTTATTGATGATGTGTTGAATTACAGAAACATAAAAAAAACTACCATAAACATATTTATGAAACTGTGAACACGGCCACCGCAACTGTTTAAACAAGCAAATTACTGACGCGCTGTTATTGATGCGCGACAAAATTCCAGCGATATACAAACAAGGGCGATTCTATACCAGAATTAAAAAAGTTCCTTGTCATACACACATAGACACACTCTCCTTAACATCACGGGAGTGCGTACTGTTCGTTATATACCCAATGACGTAGTGCATATTCCAATATATGATATAAACTAGGGGGTATATATAATATGTATGAATCCACTGTGGAGTGCTTAACATATGTATAATATTGCCTGGGGAGTACATATTCAGGAAAGTACAAATTATACGTGACATCGGTACAGCCTAGCTCACCTGGTGCAGCCCAGCCTGTCAAACCCATGCTTGTTGCACGCGACACAACGTTCTCATTTCTCACATCGGAGAGTACTTGAGTTTGGGGACGTAATCAATTGCATACTTAGAAACTAAATGTAAATAATGACCACAAGACAGTTACACTTCTATAGGCTAGTCGATAGGAATATATTGTATTCAGATAGAGGACAACTGGATAAATTTCTCATGACGAACAAAGCTGAAAACTAAAGTGAAAAGGTAAAGTATTTGAACTTCATCTTTAATATGCTAAACTTAAATGTAAAAAAAAAAAGGTATCAGACATACTACAAATTTTACCAGACGTCTGCTGTTTTGTTACAACTGCTTACATTCAGCAAGCTGACATGCTAATCTGGCGTGAACGCGATAATTGTTTTCCAATTTAGTTACCAGCTCAACCGACAGATGGCGCTACAACAAGGGGCTGTTAGTCGTCTGCTCTGTTGACATATTGCTTTAATAGGTTCGGTAAAGGACAAGGTGACATATACCATGATATGGATCCTCATCCTTGGAAGAAATACCTTGTCCGCAAAAAAGATAAAGTGAATATACACAAAAACGTCTTTAGTTCCACCGATTTTCGAATGATTCTAAAAGGGCTTATTGGTTACAACAAATTGCCATATCATAGCGTACTATTGTGCAATGTTACAATTATATGCTGTAACATATTTCATAATTTCATTTGGAACTCTCTACCTTCTCATGTCTTTCCCAATAACTATGACCTGGCACATTTCAAAAGCCAGGTCTTTCACTTTCTCAAAAATTCGTAAATACTTTCCCCTGTCTTTTCTTTCTCCGTTTCATAATTCTCTCTATATTTCAATTAAGGTCCGGCCTTGATGTGGACTTTTGTCCGTGACTGGAGCCTTCA
>JAUTYZ010189517.1:0-10717 GCA_032273725.1 Panulirus interruptus
AAACAGTCAACATAAAAAAATATGTATTTTAAAAATGGAATGCATTCAAACTTGCCCAACAAGACAAAGTATATTAAAAATCTCTCCCTAACTTTCTAAAAGTAGAATTACTTCATTCATTGAAAGCTTCCGATCAATTATCTTTATTTCTATTTACATAGAGTGGGTCAGGTACACGGGGAATTTGATTTTGCAGAACGGGTCCCTAACCTAGTCAAGAGACCAATATTTCTACAGACACTCAAGTCGTGTTCCATTGTAGAAATCTGTTAACACTGCACATGAAATTAGCTGAAATTTTTTTATACAGGTGTCCAACATATGACATGGCATAAAAATATAGGAACATCAGGAAATGATCCTCTAACCACAAAATCAGTCTATGCCACATTTTTTAACATAGCTCTCAATATGTTTTGTACCTTATTCAAAGAACAAATATGAGTAGCTATGAATAGCACATAAGGGAGTTTTAAATATGCTATCTAACTAAGACTTCCAAATGTTTTCCAGTACCTTGCTAACTCCTCAGACGAAGTTTTAAGGACCTATGTTAGACGATCAACACTAAAAACTGCTCCGAAAATCAACATCTCCATTCGTTTTCTTGTTCTCTTCACTCTCTTCTCACTTCATATCAAAACACGTTCTTCTCTACACAGTTTGCTGATATTCTCGCAACCCACGTCTCATTTGCCCTCTTCTTCAGCCATGCACCTTCCTCTTGACCTCTTGCTGCTTCCTCCTGTACATTTCCAAATCACTCGCACTCCTTCTATGCAAATATTACCCATGCATCTCTCTTTTCTCTTTCAATCGCAAATTAACTACTTCATCTCACCATTCACTACCTTGTCTCAAATGCCCACATCTCTCTTTCCGCATATCGCACGCACACACACACACACCCGGAGGTAATGCTTCCTTAAATACCTTCATTCTCCGCCCACTCTCTTATTTTCATTTACTGTCTCCTTATGCCATTCCTTGCCCAATTTGTCTTGGTTTCTTTGCTCATAAGCTTCTTTTCCAAACCAGCTTACTTTCATCACCCTCTTCCCACCCATGTCATTATCTCTTTTCCTAAAGCCACTGTAAACTTTCACACTCCCCTCCACAAAAAAGTGATCAGATGTCCTACCAGCTGCCCCTCTCAGCACATTCATATCAAAAGTCTCAGCTTTGGACATCTGTCAATCAGCACATAATCTAATAAGACCTGTTAACACCCATCCCCACTCATCTAAGTGTCATTATACATGAACCTATTTTAAACCAGGTATTCCTAACTATCAATCCTTTTTCTCTATACAATTCGAAAAGGTGTTTGCCATTTTCTTTCACAACAGGTATCCAATTTCCTCTAGTTATGCCCTCAACTTCCAAATTGCCCACTCAATCATTCAAATCTTCCACCTCTAATACAGTACTTGATTCCTTGTTCAAAATTTCTGATGCAATCAGCTCCTACCACAATACTTGACCCTCTTCCTCACTCCTCTTACTACCAGGGATATAAATTCTAACAGTCACCTATCTCTAGTAATCGACCTTCATTCTGACCCTCATCAGACGAACTCACTTCCTGACAACCTTTGCCACATTCCATCAATTCCTACTTCAACATTAGTTCCACCCCCTTCTTTGCTCTTGCCCTCACACCATCCCTAGACTTTATCCCATCAGATATTCCCAAACCATTCATTCCTCTTCCCCCAAAGCTTAGTTTCACTCAGAGTCAGAACATCCAGGTTCCTCTCCCCAAACATATTACCAGTACCTATCTCCCCTTCCTTCTCATCCTAATTGCATTTATACACACTCAAACACCTCAACTTGATATGCAGGGGAGGTTAGGAGCTGTCAGTGGGCTGAACTAAGGCACAAGAAGTGGTCTCTTGGCCATTCTTCTTCTCTTCCTGATGCTACCTCCCTACATGGGAAATGGTAAACAAATACATAATTGCATTTCTTTCATTCACTAGCTTTCATCTATCTATGTAGTTAGTTTGTTAGCTATGCAACTCAACCATCCTTTTATGGGACTCCTGAAACTTCAAGGCTGTACTCCATAGGGGAACATTATAAGGCAGGCTCATGTCAGGCAAGAAGGTCCTTAATGACACCATACTCCTTTTTGTCTACTCGTGATGATAAAGCCTTGTCAAAAGTGACTCCTCACTCTCAGTAATTATTAACTTGTACTGTATGAAGAAGGACTTGAACACATTCACTACTATCATACAACTTCTTAAATGTATGTATGCCATCTGTATTAATCATCTTCTCAGTTATTATATTCTAATCACCAACCACTCTCACACTATAAAAGTACTTCTTTACATCTTTTTTAACAAGTTTCATACTTAATTTTCATGTTACGTCCTCTGGTTGCTCTATCACTGCATCTCTCAAAGAACTATACACTGTCTACATTATCAACCTGTCGTAAAACTTAAAGGTCACACCACAGTCTTTTCTCTTCCAAAGTGGGCAAAGTTAAAGCCTTAAGCCTTTCCCTGAAATTCAACTCTTAATTCTGGTATCATATTTGTTGCCCTCAATGTTAGCATTAGCAGGCAGGGTCTAGGAACACCAATATTTATGCATTCAATGTGATCTATTTACCCATTTCTTCTTATCCATTTTTCATTCTCACCTGACATTTTACTCTGTGCTTAGGCTGGAGATGCGAAGTCAAAAAGTATTCCTTATCATAGGTTCTAGGCAGCAAGTATGGGTAAGTATCACTCTGCTTTGCCTGAAAAGAATAAGATAAAAAATCAAACCTTTTATGTCATACACAGTATGATGCACTACAATACAAATCTATTAATACTCTGGCGAAAAAACCATTGCTTCATCTATGCAATCATAACAGATGACAAAAGTAATTTCTCCAGTGCATTGGACTTCACTAGTTATGGAGACTCTAAAGCTGTGGCCACCCCCTTGAGGGAGTTCCAGTTGGCAACAGACATCAGAGATATAGATAGATAGATAAATAGATAGAAAGAAATTTCTGAAAATTATGATCTCATAGTTTTTCATATGTTCCTAAGTAAGCTTCTATCACCTAATGGAGCTCCTTATACATAAATTATGCTATCTATCTTAGCCTTTAAAGCCTCTCCCTTAACAGGCCACTGGCAGTGGGCAACTCCATTACAGCATTTTCAGAGGCTCCTACCTAATGTTCCTACCAGCTACTTCTACCTAACGTGTCTAAATAATGTTCCTGCCTAATGTTCCAACCTACTACTTATACCTAATGCTCCCAACTAATGTTCCTACCTACTACTTCTACCTAATGTTTCTACCTACTGCTCCTATCTACTACTTCTATCTGTGCCCCTACCATTTTGCCAAAATGTAGGGCTAGCGCATAGCGCTCAACGCAGGAAAATCTAGTTACGAAGAATGAGTTGTGTGAGTTAAGTGTTGTGAAGAGTTATGTGTGACAAGGAGAGACTGTATGTTTGTGCACAAAATGCCAGTAGTCCACATGTAGGTGAGGCAGAGAGAAGACAGCTACCTGGGTCAAAGGAGTGCAACTTGACAACTACTGATGTGCTGGCTCACTACATGGCCATCATTCACCTTTCCAATACCCAGGCAGGCAGTACCAGAAATATACCTCCTTGGTTGGTGACTGCCGACCAACTACTACCTAGTAAATTAAGCTATCTTAAAAAGTGCATATCAATTCTTGTTCTAAAAAAATTTAATACATTCATAAAGCACTACATGCAAATGCATACTTACATTATTGGTATACACTGGAATATGTTACTTATAACATCTGCATTATTACTTACAGTCTTTAAGATGGGGAGTGCTCTCCAACCTCTTGGTGAGGCAGAAGATCCTCTAACTCTCTTTTAAGCAGCATTTAAAGCAAAGGTAAATATATTTTAAACTATAAAGCAGTGATATAGACCAAGCCAATTAACTTTATCTATATAACAAGGTATTAAATAAAATGGAGAAAAAGTTAATGATAATAGGTAGATTTGTTGAAAAAAATGATCCCTTTAATATGGATAAGGATCTGCTTGAAAGAAAGTCAGGAATTATAAGCTGAAACAATTATGAGTATGATAAAGATATTTACAAAAAGGCTACATAAATCTGACAGGAAATAAGACAAACTTCTTTTTGTACTAGATAAGTATATAAATCACAGGAGCATATATAAAACCTTTCAGAGAAAGAGAGGCTCATGTGAGCCTGTCTGTATTACTCAACCAGCCAATATGGCTATACTGGATATCAGATCAGCAGAGAATGAGGAACTTGATAAAGGATCTTCCATCTATCATTTGTGTAAAGTTCTCAATCGATCTGCACATGTTTCTGACAGGAAGGTTTTTGAAATTTCAGCCAGAGGGCATTTTGCCCTTTGGCAGCCATACAAGACATTGGATTGGCATGAAATGCAGAAATTTGATAAAGGACCATCTCTTCCATTGGTGATTTCTAAAAATTTTTCACTCAACTGACCCTGTGATTTCTGAGATTATCAAAATGTGAAAAGATTCCATGCAGATGACAAAAATGGATACAAAATCATGACAATAGCTCCTCAGGTGAGCCTGCATTGTTCATCTGGCCAATGTGGCCCGGTGGACATAATAGATGTCAAAATGGCACAAAAAGAACATCTTATACAGGACCATCCATTATCATTACTTTAAAGTTTTATTTCAATCCACTCAGTGGTTTTCAACAAGAGTTTTGAATTTTCACCCAAAGTGAGACCATTTTGCCAAGTGGAGAACATATCTGATGCTTGATCAGGTTGGAACATTAGGCAGGAACATTAAGTAGAAGTAGACGGTAGGAACATTAGATAGGAGCCTCTAGAAACACTGTGCTAGAGTTGCCCTCTGCCAATTGCCTGTTAAGGGTGAGGCACTAAAGGCTAAAAAGCGGCATTGGAGTTCACCAGTTATGGAGACTCTTTAGCTGTAGTCACCTCTGTGAGGGAGTTCCTAAAGGGACGGGCGTCGAAGATATATAATGTAGCTAGAGAATGGATGTAAGGGAATGTGGCCATTCTTTGTCTGTTCTTGGAGCTACCTCGCAAATGCGGAAAACAGCAATTAAGCATGAAAAAAATTGCAGAAATGAATTATACCAAAAAGTTAAAACAAATAATCCCAATGTTTATTTTGTTCGTATAATATACTTTCATTACAAACAGAACATCTAAAGGCACCCCTAGAGGCAGGGGAACCTTGAAGACCATCCCAGTCACTTGCACCCCAACCTCTAGACAGGCAATGTGCACATTGCACTTATCAGTACTATTGACTTTAAAAAAGTAGACTCATGACTTGCAGTAACAAAAATATGGTCTCACTTCACAATCTGGCTGCTGGGGTTGTTGCATAACATAGCTAGCAAGGCAGGTAGAAATGGAGCTATGATTACTGCATCATCTGGGACTCACCTGACTGGTTTTCTTTCGTTTTTTGGGTTACCATTCAAGCAGCCATATCCACTGCACTGAGATCAGCCTCTAGAAGCAAATATGTCCACTTTGTAGAGTTTGCAGTATAGGGTGACTGGCATCTGATTAATAAACCTTATACAAGTGCAATGTTATTTTTGGGCCAGTAACAATTGCTTTAGATGTATGGAGACATATTGTTGTTTAAGTTTTTGGATAGGTTAGGTTAGGTTAAGACATATTGTTAAGTTTTTGGATATGCAAATATTATACTTATTTTGAAAGTAGGAATTGATGTGGTGTGTATCAAAATAGTAATTGATATAGCTTCTGTAAGAGTTGTGAAATTATCTTGCAGATTTCTTCACCTAGTGGAACAGTGGAAGCTATGGCCTTGCCTCGTGGATGCTGATGGAGTAGTAGTGTCTCTGCCACCAATCACCAATGCAGAAAAAACCAAAGTAAGAATGAAAGAAAGAATAGAAATCCCTAAAATTCACAGAAGTGTTCAAAGGATGTTGATTACGGTATATATCACAGTGGAGCATGACATCCATGTTGAATATATTGTAGATGAGAATGATAATAATCTAGACATTCTGACTTTGTTCAGTCATTAAGGACTGAAGGTAAAAGCAGACAGGATTTTTTAGAGAATAAGAATCTAACTTGAATTACTTACATTTATCATGGCACCTTCTTGCATTCACAGCAAATTTTTGTAGGGAAAGTCATCCTTTACACATTGCCAGTTGTCTTCATACACATATTAGGAACCAAATAGTGATAACCAACATATTCACTTCCATGTTAGTGTTGGTGGAAGTGTCACTTGCGCAAGAAAGAAACGAATGAAAGTTGCCTTATTAGCATACAAAAGAGGAGTTAGTATGAGAATTGAAAAGTTAGTGCAGGAACTGACAAACAGTGAACTAATTTGCTCACATCCACTCCTTTGTTGTCATGCATGGATAATGCGATAATGCACCGAAACCAGTGTCTTCTCCCCATCCACAGCCAAAGCCCGCAGACCATTCCATAGTGTACCCTGACCCCTTCGTTTGCGTTGGTTCAGCCCTTTGATAGCTCGTTGCATTCCATATGCCACATCACTCCCGTGGTGTAGCGGTTAGCGTTCCTGACCGTTACGCTTTCATGGGCCGCCCAGGGTCGAACGCATAGGTTCGAATCCTGGTTATGGCAGTCGGTCCACAGTCAACCCAGCTGTTCATCCACCCCTAGAGGTTGGTCGATAAAATGGGTACCTGGCTCAGGCGAGGGTATATATATATATATAGCGTTGATTAGGGCCTCAGCTGCCCGTGCCGTCTCAGCTAACATAAAAGAAAAAAAAAAAGTGGTTCACTCTATCCCATGCAAGCCTCACTCTTGTGAATGTTTAAGTTATAACTCTAAGTATTTAGCTACCAAAAAGCACAAGTATGATTTGATACAGATAACTTTGCTAATATGGTTTGATTTCTTGCATATCAAGTTTGTTCAGGGTAGGGAAGGCATGATGGAGTTATGCATACAGTATTAATTACCAGGATTGCTTGGCTCTTCATCTAAGGTTTTACCTGTGAAGAATTTGTCCAGAGATAGCTGAACTCTTTTAGCTTTCTGCTGATGTACTACTGGGATGTTATGTTGATTCTGAACTTTGATCCAGACTATATTAACCAGCTTTTATATAAAAGTGCCTCAAAATATTAAACTTTACCTTGAAGCTAATGTGTTTTCTGCTTTTCTTTCTGTGAGATTCATAAGACTTACTTGGGTGCTCTCCACTCTTTGTTGTATAAAAAAAAAGGCATAGGTGACAATGTATCACTTTGAAGATTGATTTACAAATTACATCATCCTTACAGTGAAGGAGTATTGCAGAAGGTTGAACTTTATCTGAAAAAGACAGTGCAACCAAACATCATAATTTTAGCCTCATTCATGAGGGCATCCACCTTTATTTTCTTTCACCCAACACTACATCACTTACTCACTTTATGAATCAAGGTGTAATTTTGAGATTGAAGTAAGATTATATGAAACTTCCTGTCAGCAAAAGGATGAATGAAACAACTGCAGTTGAAACAGTCATTCTGAAGGAAGTACACCGTAAAGGATGCCATCATTAATGTTAAAGTGTTGGAAGGATACTTCTGAACAGAGCATTAATTGTGTATGGTGGCCGTTATGGCTAGATGTGATTAATGATTTTTTTGGTCTTTAACATCAAGTGAGATGCAGTGTGGGAGACATTGAACAAGCATGAAAAAAATATACATACTATATAGTACTGTATATCGATTACAGGAGGATGATAATTTAAGGAATACAGTATATCGATTACAGGAGGATGATATTACTCTAATTTAAGGAATACAATAAACAAGTACTTTATATCCTGTTTGTACAGCAGCAGGCATTTCAAAATCTGTTCTTGTTGCTACAGGGTAGCTTGCCTCAGAGAGTTATCATATATCTACATACTAGATAATGGAGGTGAGCTGACGTGTTGCGAGGATAATAACCATTGTCATTATGATTCTACTTTGTAGAAGGGATTTTGAAGTGGATCAGGTAAAGGGAAACATACTGAAGGATTGACCTGGTACACAGTTGCTTATTTGCAGTATTATATATAGATGGAAGGTAACATACCAAAGGCCAAAATGGAAGCAGCCTCTCTGTCTGTGTAAAAGAAAAAGGGTATGGAATAAGAATAACAGTTATTGGGGTAGAAAGACAGCCAGTTGTACGTAGCTGAGATGAAGAGAAGAAAATGAAATGTAAACAAAATTTTGAGATGCTCAAGGGTGAAATTTGTGAGAGTAAGGTCACTGTGTTATGATGAAGTTGCATACTAAGCTAAAATTATCAGAGAGGTTAATGAAACACTAAGCTAACATTACAATAGAGGCTAATGAAAATAAAATCAAAGCTAGTGAAAGAAATGAGACTAAGGATGGTTTATGAGAGAATGAGATTAATTTAAGCAAACAGTACTCACTAGCAGAATGTCATTTTCCTTAAGTGGGGGTCACTGTAAGTAAGAGATGTTAATTATATTTACTGAGACTTTTTATTGTTCCTTATAAACTCATGGTTAGACACACAACGTATTTGTTACTTCACAGATTACTCAGGAGACGGTGGACGTTTTTGTTGAGGTGACCAGCAGCAGATCACTGGGAAAGGCTAAAGAAATTCTTGATACATTTGTTCTTTCTGCCTTACAAATGGGAATCAGTTCAGGGAAAAATGCAGGAGGCAAGTCAGTGTTAACAGTCCAGCAAGTTCGGGTTGAGGATGAAAATGGAGACCTACGTGTTATATATCCTTCTCGCACTGATTTTGTTTTTGAAAATGAAAATGTTAGAGTTGTTATGCCTGGTAAGTGAGTTTCAAGTGTGTATATTAATGTGCCTACAAAAATGTGATACTTTTGGTGTTTTTAATTATGTAAAACTTATAAAACTTGAGATTTTACATTCTTGTTTAGGCCACAGTTCATTTGACATGTATGGTGACAGCTTGGATGTTTAACCCTTTCGCTGTGAAGTTCTGAAGAATCTGAATGATTTTTTCCCCCTGTGCTTGCAATGCATGGATTTACTCCATGCCTCTCCCATGCATTTCAGAAAATGTTTTTGTGTATTGCAAGATTTTTTCATTAATATGTAAGGGTATATGGATTTTTTTTTTTTTTGGCAAAATTCCCCATGTACATTGCATTTTTAAGTTTCTAGAATACTTAATCTTGCATTGCATTCATAAGTTTCAAGAGTACTTTACATTTGATATTTTTTTATTCTTATCAATTTCTTCTGAGTGTAATGTTAATTGGTGTTAAAATTTGTAACTTTTTTAACTGCATCTTTCATGTCTCTAATGTCATAGTTGTATACTTGAGGGTCTAGCTAACTTGCAGAACCAAGAAAGAACCTAATAATACTTCCAGCCAATAGATGGTCATTTTCAGGCATCACCTTGCACAATTAATTAACTGTGCAGTGAAAGGGTTAATGACAAATATATTGGGATTCTGTGCACAAGTCATGATATTATTTGTGCATGCATGTCCATGCAGTGGTTACAAGCTCCTAATAAAAATCTTGTTTTATTCCAGAAGTAAAAACAATTAGTTCTTATGTTTTCTATTGATATTAATGCATGTTAGAGATATATTTTTTTAATTAATCACTGCTCTTTAAAAAGTTTTTCATTCAGCATAATGATACTGCTAATTAACTAGTCATTTTGGAATGCACCATCCTTTTTATGATAATGGAAAAAGACAGCGATACTTTGAGCTAAATTTAAACAAAGTTAGTGAAGTTTATAATCCGCTAATGTACCTCAGTTCCCCATAATGTCCTTGAAATATGGCAGGAATTGTTCTTTCAAACCCACCCTCACTGATAGGCTACATTTGTGTGGTTTGGAGATCTAACCATATCCCCAGTACTTCTGTGCTTGGGTCAGCAGAATGCTGAAATTAGATTTCCCAAGACTAAGTTAAAGTGGAATGTTCTCCTGTAAGTTTATGTAAAGATCTCTTAGTTCCACTGTTAATAATCACAATCAGTTATAGGTATTTCCTCATTTCATTCCATGACTGGGTCCAACTTCCTGAAGTTTCATTTACTATGTGTTTTCGTACACTGTCATTTAGAATGATCAGTTTTCTTTATGATTTCCAATTTAAACTTTATATATGTACTCTTTAAAGTGAATCATGTTTAGAATGATTATGGTTACATGAGCATTAAAGATTTCATTTGAAAGTAATTTAAAAACATTGATTCTGTATGTAATTATGTTACTAATTTTAATTTACTCAGTTAAATATAAAAAAGGAAATGTCATTAAGGTAAGGATTCATGACATCAAATAAATTTTTTTCCTGTTTCAGAGTAACTGGAGATGTACTTACAATTCACATGGTATTACCTCCAAAAGTAAACAATTCTTGGATTTTTCTTGTTAAAGTATCAAGTGTGTTTAGAGGTAGATGGTGTGGAGGTAGGGAATTCCTAATACATACTGCTTTAGATGCAGTTGTTAGCTATTCTAATATTGAGTTTGTTTGAACTCCAATTTTCTTTTTGTATATCTCAACACTTCAGTAACTGATAATGATTTATCTCTCCATCTGTATCTCTGACACCTGTTCCCTCCAGGAACTCCCATCAAGGGGGTGACCACGGCAAAATAGTCTCCATTTATCTGTCCTTACATACCTCCCCCGCATCCACCATT
>JAUTYZ010189628.1:0-10716 GCA_032273725.1 Panulirus interruptus
TGTACATGTACCTTCAGATTACTGTCACATTCAGACCAAGAGGCACTTGTGTTGCTTAATGTTATGGAAATTTTTTTTTTTTCCAAAATCTGCATCCCATGATATTTGTCTTTGCCTAATCCATACATGTTATGAATGTGAATATCCCATCATTAAGCACCCCTGAGTCATAGTACTTGCCAAAAATTCAGTTTTCCCAAGTAATATCCCAATTTATCCAACCACATTCCCTAAAATCTAACCATTTGGTCACCTCCATACGGGGTAAATAATGTGTACGTATGAAGTTTCTATCAAGCGCTGTTCATCAAGCAATTGCTAACAACAATGTGTCCACAGACAGACAGACAGACACAGGAGTGATGACATGATATCTCGTGTACACTTCTAGTGATGACATGATATTCTATGTACACTACTAGTGATGACATGATGTCCTGTGTACACTTCTAGTGATGACATGATAGCCCATGTACACTTCTAGTGATGACATGATATCCTGTGTACACTTCCAAGCAGCACAACTGAAATATTTAATATTACTGACAAACTCCACACACATCAGACACCAGATATTTTTCTTTTACAGAAGAAAGTGCTCATATCTTCCATTCTGGTAAATTACTTATTCTATAAAAATTTCTCAGCCATACCTGTTTACTATGTTGTTGGCCTTTTCAATGGTACAAACAGCAATATCTGTATTTTTCATCCCTCCTCGTGGCCCCTGGGATCCCATGAAACCTTCAACACGTAAGCCAGCAACACTGAACATTTTCTGTTAGGGAAACAATTATTTAATGGGTATCAAAATAAATCCTTTCCACTGCTACTTTTTCAATAAGATCTTCCTTAATAATGAATTTTTTATAAACATTTATCACAATCACTCCACTCCAAATTCCATGAAGTGAATCAGGTACATACAGCCTTCAAATATCACTCACACACATTCTCAACCCATGCCTAGCATGTTCAAGTTGCCATACATACCTTTTAACTCTGCATGAAAAGTTGATTTATCAATTAAGACCAATGCCTCCAATCACACCACTTCCATATACAAAATGCTTCCAATTCAAGCAATCTCCAATCATTCCTCTAGCATCTTTGTCTGATATGTCCCTTGCACTAAAATATGGCATATTCATAGGATACAAGGGAAAAAATAACACTGCATTCATTACCTGAAACCTGAAACTATCAAAAAATGATACAGAAAATTGGCAAGGTGATTTTTCATTATGAAATGGTTAAAAATCAGTTGCTCCATCATATCATAGTAAGACAATCTATTTTGCTATCTAGCTCAAGTCTGAAAACTCTACAAACCTCAGTGACAACTCCATAAAAGTCTCATCCACAGACCAAAGTTTAGTCACTCTCACAGGTGTCCACAATAACTACTGCTTGGGATATCATTTCAAAATAAGGGCTAAGAACCATTAAAATATCTTTACTGAAATGCAAAAACATACATCAGTGAATAACTAAAAACAAATTTACGCAAATTTTGACTATATAAAACCTGAAACAATTGCACCATCTTATTTACATGCTTCTGAAAAATGTGTGATGAACAGTTGAAAAATTCAGATAAAAGAACAAGACAGTAACTAATGCATGCAAACATAAGCATATACACTAAAACATGTGCCTACAAAAGAAAACTACATCACGTGAGACTTAAGTAATAAGCATCAGTAAGCTTTGAAAAATACTCACTTGAAGGTAGTACATCTTTTCTCGTGCAACTGATACAAAAGGGAGAATAAAGACTCCTTTACGTCGACTTTCCATCACCCTTTTCAGGAGAAGCAGTTCGGCCACAAGAGTTTTGCCTGAATAATGGAAAATGCAGAAAATCTGTAAAAATTCAAGTTTTTGTTTTGTTACAGTTACAGAGCATCACTGCAAAAACCAATAAATCAATTCTGACTGTATCCCAATAACACTCTCCGATAGAATTTTTTTTAAAGTAAGAACCAGTACATAGTATCTATGTATTACCTTTTCTCAAGGTTACAAATATGATGCGCTGATTTTGACTTAAACATAATTTAATGAACTAACTGACAGAGGGGATGCATATAAAGTTATAATTAAAGATGTTTGTATTCAAACTAGCAGCAATACCAATGCAAATCAAATGTGAATGAAGAATAAGTGAAAGTTGCAATCCTAAACCATTTTATTTCACTAACCAGGAGTTAAGGACAAATGCAGCTTTAGTTCTCATTATGGATTTATTACACCAAAGAATACAATAATCCTTCCACCGCTAAGGAGCACCAATGAGTACTTACAACAAGATTTTGCCATAAAGTAGGGTTCTACACACACTGACATAGGCTCTGTTTGCCTAAACAGTTGAGGGGAGAGAGACAATCCAAGAGCATCCTCAACAGGGGAGGCACCCATAGCACCAAATCAAAGATCCTGCATCAAATGAAATGTAAGGAAAGAGATTCTACCACTCCTTTATTCATGTTTCAAATGATGGGCTCTCACAAGATCAGTCCCTCCTTTTATCTGGCCAAACTGAGGAAGAAGTCTTTGTTCAAAAAGTGTGCCAGCAGAAGTAAGTGCCAAAATCCATCCCCAGCATACTGAGCACTTCTCAGGTGAAGAAGTAGCTGCCAAAGTAAACACAGCTCACATTGGAGTCTCTGACCTCAATGCAACCCTTACACTTAACAATACTGCACACTTTGGTCTCGGCTGCAATTAAAGCTTGACCCAAACGGATGCTGAAGACTGTGTTAAAGAAAAAACACAGATCATACAACAAAATCAGGGCTACTCATGCTTCTTCCTAAACCAAGATATGAGACTCCCAGTTGGCTACCTTAATACCTTAATCCTATTTAGCCTAGTCGATAGGCTACATGTCTATATACCATGCCTTACCTTTCTATTCTAGGAGTCTCCTCTTTTTCTAAGGAGCTCCCACAGCTGGGCAGACCATAGGTCATATAGTGTTATGATATGTGTATGCCTGTGTGAGGCGAGTGCCTGTTAAATGAGGAGTATATGTTCTGGGAAGACGGCCATGTTTACAGGCCACGGTGTGTAGTGTCATATGTAACTCCGTCTGAGGTGAGTGCTTGCAAAATGAGGAGTAAGCGTTCAGTGTCTTCAGCATGGAAGCTGCATCTTGGGCATGACTCTTGTGATATGATGAACCAATATTTGTAATGAATAGATGGGTAGTGGGTGTACGTTTGGTGGGGTGGAGTTTAAAACATTGATTTCTGATGTGCAGTACATCAATAGGGATGCCTTTGGCAATTAATTATGAATGTGCCTTATACAGTAAGGGGCATCTAAAAATTCTGGGTGCAGTAAAGAGCAAAACAGTGAGCCAGAAAATAACTACTGGCAACTCAGACAATGATTTCACATCCTTTCCCCCTATTTTTTCAACTCAGCTGGTCACTAACCATCAAAATGCCGTGGAGGATCTATAATACATCATTTTTGCACTGCTCAGGCAGAAAAGAAAATGCATTCAATTAATGTATATAAATTCATAAGAAACTACAACATTTATATAAAAATATATACATCAATTTTTTTTTTTCATACATGCTCGCCATTTCCCGCGTGAGCGAAGTAGTGTCAAGAACAGATGACAGAGTCTAAGAGGGGAAAATCCTCACTCGGCTCCTAGCTCTGTTCTTTCTTTTGGAAAGTAATAGAGGAAGGGAGGATTTCCAGCCACCCGCTCCCGCTCCCTTAGTCGCCTTCTATGACACACAGAGAATACGTTGTTAGTATTCTTTCTCTCCTATCCCCAGGGATAACATTATCTATATATAATTATATAAATCTATATACATTATTTATATTCAGTACTATCTTCCATGGCATTTTGATAGTTACTAACCAGCTGAGTTGAAAACATATTGGTGAATGATGTCGAATCAATGAGCTGCCAGTGACTGTTTCCTGACTTAGTGCAGGGCTCTGGCTACATGGAACTGCAGTCTCATCAAATAACTTCTCACTCCAAAGAAGTCCACATTTCACTGATACTGGAAGTAGCACAGCCTTGGGCTGCAGGAGCCTCTCAAGAGGAGCTTCTGGAAAGAAGTCATGGGTAACATCATGACTTTTTCTAAGAAAGAGGTCCTGGAGTATATACAAGTAAATAAATATAGATAAAATACATAAATGTACATAAACAATGTAATGACAGTAAGTAATGAAAGGATAAGAGAGAGGTGTGGTAATAAAAAGCGTGCGCTTGAGAGAGCTGAAGAGGGTGTGCTGAAATGGTTTGAACATATGGAGAGAATGAGTGAGGAGAGGTTGACAAAGAGGATATATGTGTCTGAAGTGGATGGAACAAGGAGAATGGGGAGACCAAAATGGAGATGGAAGGATGAAGTAAAGAAGATCTTGAGTGATTGGGGCCTTAACACGCAGAAGGGTGTACGGTGTGCATGGACAGAGTGAATTGGAACGCTGTGGTATACTGGGGTCGACATGCTGTCAATGGACTGAACTAGGGCATGTAATGCATTAGGAGTAAAACATGGAAAGGTCTGCAAGGCCTGGTTGTGGATAAGGAGCTGTGGTTTAAGTGCATTGCACATGACAACTAGAGAATAGATGTGAGCGGATGTGGCCTTTCTTCATCTGTTCCTGGCGCTACCTCACTATCGCAGGCAACGGCAATAAAATATGAAAAAAAATAATGAAACATATATTACTTTGCATTATGCTTAGTAACTTACTTCCTGCCCCAGGAGTCCCTTCTATCTTTTTGAGGCTCCTGCTCTGCTCAAGAAGCCAGCCACATCCACCAGATGGAACCATAGGTCATATAGGGCAGTGAAGTGCATTTGTTTACATGTAGACAGTGCAGGGCAAGTGAGCAGTAAGTGTACAGTGTCTTTATTTTGGTAGCGACATAGTAAGCACGAAGGGTCTTGGAAAGTGCTGAATCGATAATTGTAGTAACGTAAGGACGGGTGACATCCAGAGCTTAGATACAAAAGAGTGACTTTTGTCTCTTTGGGGGTGTGAGGTTTCAGATGGGAATGTGTATAGTGGGATGGTGTTTAAGACTGAGTCGGGAGGGCAGTTGTTTAGTGCTTGTCAGGTCATTTCAGTGTTCATGTGTTTTCTCTGTGTTATGTTTGTTGGGGGTGGGAGGATCTGCGAGTACAAGTTGCTAAAGTGTGAGGCTGGGGTAAGCTTTTTATTTCTATCTGGGAATTGGCGGTTAGTTTTGGAGTGGTTTGGGTGTGAGGGGTCAAGTGCAGTTGCAAAAAAATGAGTGCTGAGCATGTTGAGGTGGAAATGTATTGGGAGGATCTTTCTTTAACTGTGTAGATCTTGCATATTTGTGGTTGCTAGGCAGTCAGTGATTGTTCTGGGTGGTCTATTTTGCATCATACTGCAGGCAGTAAATTTGCTGCTTGAAAATTTTTTTCATTTGATAAGCTCACCACAAACTTAAGTAATGTTTAAATATATTGATATATATAGCATTTTTCCTCCAGAAAAATACTATTTTAAAGATAAAACAAAAAGTTATTGGAATTTTCGTAAAATTCATCAAGAAATGCATATCTAGAGTAGCCACAGTCACTGGCTTAATACTCGGTTGGGAAGGTGGTTGCTTAGTGTCTGTTGAGTCATTTGGGAAGGAATTTGCTTAGTGTTTGTTGAGTCATTCTGAGTGTATATGTTTTGTATGTCATGTTTGTTGGGGGAGGGAGGATCTGTAGGCATAGGATGCTGAAGTGTGAAGTAAATATGAGTTTTTTGTTCCTACTTGGGTGCTGGTTGTTGGTTATGATGTGGTTTGGGTAGGAGAGGTTTAGTGCTGTAGCAAAGAAATCAGAGCTGAGCATATTTGAAATGAGACTGTATTGGAAGTATTTTTGTTTCCTCATGCAGGTGCTGAATGTTTGTGGTTGCTCAGAAGCTAGTGATTGTCCTGAGAACCTTATTATAGGTGGTATGCAGTTTTGTTATGCTTGCTCCTAACAGGATGGATGACCGGGAGGGTGAGGCGAAGGTTAGGGTGGAACAGATGAACTGTTTGCAGAGGATACTAAGCGACTCTTTTCCTTTTCCGAAGCAGGTGCTGTAAAATGTTCTAAGGGCATTTAGTTTGTTTATGACTTTTGCGATGAATTTTGTGGTGTGGGGAGTAAGAGTCATATGTGTTTTGCAAATGAGACCTAATATAGTTGGAGTCCTGCTGACTGGAAATGGCTGATTATTATGGTTACTGGAGGGTGCAGGCTGGATTCATGTTTCTCGAAGGTTAAGAGGGTAATGGAAATTTCTGGGGGGGATGCAGACATTCTGTTTTGTGTGAGCTATTGTTCTAATAGTGATGTGATACTGAATGTTTGTTGTTGCTTGAGTTACATCATGATGGTGTGATGTAGACTGTAAGGTCACCTGCATATGAAAGAACTTTCACACTGTGGTCTACAAGAGGAGATGGGAGGCCACACAAGAAGAGAATGAAGAGGGCCATAGAAGGAACTGCTTCCTGAGGCACCCCACTGCAGAATTTAAAGCTAATCATATAATAATAATAATAATAATAATAATAATAACAATAATAATAATAATAATAATAATAATAATAACACTTTCTACAAGTAAAAACAGAAGAAGACAGATGAGGATTTCCCCACTAGGGCTCAGTAACCCATTTTTGATGCTACCATGCTAATGAAAAGTGAACAAGAATGAAAAAAAAAATCTTATTTTCAACCTGTTTGCCATCTCTCACCTTAGAAAGGCAGCACTAGTGACAGATGGTTGATCCTTCAAGGAAAAATGTCTCCCATCTCCTGGGATTTTTGCAAAGTATTAATGCTGGAGGGGAGGATTTCCAGCTGCCCACTCCCACCTCTTATTTAACTTCTATGACATGTTCGAGACACAAGGGTAGTTTCTTTCCCCCAACCCCAAGGATACTAATAACAATCAACTTTCAAACACAAAACTACTCCATTAAGTGGGGGATAGGGGCAGCAGCAGCAACAGCAGCATGTCAGACTGGAAAGAAGGCAAGGCTGTGTCCTTCATCTCTACTTTTGTTATTCATTTTTCCTTTCTTTCCTTCAGTGATGACTTATGCACATCAATAAAAACAACAGAAACAAGTAATAAAAAACATTTCATAAATGTAAGATGATACAGGCCTGGAAATGCTAAAATATAAGCAGACATGTTGTAATAAAATTAATAAATGTTACTCAATGTATGGGTGAAATTGCCAAAATGTATATAAGCAAGGAATAAAAAAACATTTCATAAACGTAAGATGATGTAGGCCTGGAAAAGCTAAAATATAAGCAGACATGTTATAAAAAAATTCATAAGTGTTACACAAAGTAGGGGTGAAATTGCCAAAACGTATATAAGCAAGAAATAAAAAAAAAAATTCATAAATATAGGATGATGTTGGAATCAAAGTGGCAAAAAGTACGGAAACAAGAATAGGATGTTACAGCCATATAGATTACAAACCTACATGACTTTTAACAAAGAAAACTGGCTGCATACCAAGTTAAATTAACTGAACATCCTCACCCCAGTGACAGTACCATAAGATGGCAAAGTCAGTGATGAAGACACCTTTGAGATCAGTCACTTGGAAACCTGTAGACAAAAATAATGTTTAGCTGTATGTCAAACCACAGTAAGTTTGAAAAATGTAAATGCAATCAATTTTCTTTTGACTATAAAAGGTGTAGGGATGACCTCTCTATAATGGTATTATCCCTTTTCTTGTTTGCAAGCTTTTAGCACTTCCATCTCTGCATCATTTTGCATTTATAAAATATCTTTTACTACATTTGCATACTTTGTGGCACTTCTATCCCTAAGCCATCATTTTTTTTCATACTTGATCATTGTTTCCCGCATAAGCGAGGTATCGCCAGGAACAGACAAAGAAAGGCCACATCCGCTCACATGTCATCTTACTTTCATGAAACGTTTTATTACTTGTCATACTTTAAGTACACTTACTAACAACTATATTCCCTAAGGAACATATTTCCTTCCTGTCTCATCTTTTTGCTGATGCCTCTTTTGTTTTGATCTAATAGTGATGTGGGACTCCCAGAAATGTTAACTTACTATGCGAGGAGTGTATTTCATACACAAACTACAAATCTGATTTGTACATGTTAAGGAATGAAATGATTACAAAATATGAAAAAGTTATCTACTGAATATAACAGGTACAGCTGGGGAGATACAATTAAGTATACCAACATGCAGTGGCCACAAAAGCTTACAAAAAATATGAAAAATCAAATACTTCAAAAAAGATGTAAAAATATCACTTTCTGCTCAAATCCACAAACACATGGCAGAGAAATAATAACTTTAACTTTAAAATGACATAAAATGCTTGTTCAACAAGTCATGTGTAAACTAAAGAAAACTAAAACATACAGATGCCAATAAAATGTTAAGGTTATAAGCTCTTTCTTCTGCACTATATCCAAGTGAGAAACAGATCAACATAAAACAAAAACACTGGCATGTTTCAATATCAGAAAATTAGTTTTTACAGCACTGATCACAAACACAAGTAACCACATCAAGGTAAGCACTAAAGGGAAAAAATCTACCAGTAAGCGCCAACCCTTCAAGTGATGATAGACCTGCCTTTTACAAAAAGACATATTGTAAGAAGTTCGGAAAACAAGGATGTGGATGGTAAGAAGAAGACATCAAATCTGTTAACATGAAAGGAGGTCTTCATGTTATTGGATATGATATATAAGATTCTGTCAGTAAAAGAAAAGGAGTCATAAATTACTTTCTTTGAAATCATTATGTATATACTTATGCAATACTGTGGGAAACTAACATCCAATAAAACTAAAAGCAGACTCAATCAAATTTTCTTTTATTCATTTTGTAATAATCTTCCATCAAACTGTGGAAGCCTTCCCCCCATATATATCAAGCTTTAATTTAGAACCACATTTCACAAGGATTTTTCATGGAGTGTTGTCTGTTATACTGTGGATAAAATAAATATTTTCAAGTATGAGGTAAAGAGGCTGCAATGGAGCAAAAGGTGTGAAACTATACCTGCAAGATGATACAAACAATTATGCAGGGAAGGTTTGGGAATAATACTCAAGGGTGAGTGTTTTGAGAAGATGCCAGATTGCCAGCGAGTCAGTTCAAGAGCATTATTGGAAAAATTCACACACAACAGGTTTAGAATGACTATATCAGTTGTAAATTTACCATATAATGATAAAGATGGGGTGGTTAGGATTCAATGAAAAATTGGAAAAAAATCAGTAGTAGAAATATACATATACTTGGTCTGAGAAGGTGTAAACTTCACTCAGATAAATTAGCGTACTCAAATTTTCAAAATAAATATATTTCTCTAATTTCTCCTTAGCAATGCACTCTGATAGTTGATACATGTTGCCTGTTTTTCTATCATCATAATGTATTACATGCCATATCTATAGCTGTAGACTGAATTTTGGTATATAGAAAAAATCAGTAAGCTGTAGCTTTCTGTTAGCCATGAAAGTACAGGGTCTATGATGAGCATAGGTTAATCATCAGTTGTTGCATAAAAAGTGAGGGGTGCATCTTGCAGACTGTGATTTGTAATCAACCCATTTCAAGTCAATTCTTCTTGCACTCCCACACCAATAGTCAACGACCAAAGAAGTTTCTTTAGAGGTGTAACAATATTCAAATGACCACAGAAACAATAAAAAACCAGAAGGTACAGATGTGACGGTCACATCCCTTACACAATGTCCCTTTTCACAGCTTCCTGTTAATTTATCACCTTCTAGTTCAAGCTCACATCAGAGAAAACAGCATAGGACTTCACTATCCAGATCTACAGACAACAACATGGGAAACTTCTAAAATGACAAATCACGTAAAAATGAAGGAGGTGGTACCTCATGGCAGCCTCTGCTCACAGAAGTGAAACTGGCAAGCGTCTTGGAAAACATGTAGCCAGTCAGTCAATACTGTACAACTAAGTGACAAAGGAAAACAATATCAAGATTATGCTATTAATACCTACAAATGACAAGAGGCCATGTACAAACAATATTTAGATTATGTTGCTAATATTCACTGACGTCATATTTAGTCATCAACAACAAGGAAAATTCTATAGTTAGTTTATGAAGTACATTACTGAAAACTGAAAAAATCTTTCAAAACCAAAATCTCAAAACTAAGTACAGTAATTTTGAATTCTGAGAGTGATTCCTCAGTCATTTATTTAACAATTCAAGCAATATTAATTTCCTTTTAAACACTGATAACTTTTAAACACACACTAAAGTATTAGTTATACTGTTGTATCACAAAAAAACAATGGCAAATACTTGTACCTGAAAAAAAGAGGGTATATTTTTACTTATTCTTTCTTTTGTTTCATAATTGTTTGCTATTTCCCTCATAAGTGAGGTAGTGCCATGAACCGATGAAGAAAAGGCCTTACTCGTTCACATCCATTCTTTAGCTGTCAAGTGTAATGCATCGAAACCACAGCCCCCTTTGCACAACCAGACCCCACAGACCTTTTGCATGGTTTCTCCCAGCTGCTTCATATACCCCAGTTCAGTCCATTATAAAAAAAACATATCTTACAAAGTGAGATGATTACAGTATACATTTTCCAAAAAGAAGACAGCAAAAAATGTCATTTTTTTATTTTGATAA
>JAUTYZ010189738.1:0-10714 GCA_032273725.1 Panulirus interruptus
CTAACTTGTCCTTCTACCTTGCTAAACCTAATAACCTTGCTTTTGTTTGCATTTATTTCAACTTCCTCCTTTCACACACTCTCCCAAACTCAGACACCAACTTTTGCAGCTTTTCACTTGAATCTGCCACGAGTGCTGTCTCATCAGCAAAACAACAACTGACTCACTTCCCGGGCCCCCTGAATACTTCATACTGGCGTATCTCTCCATGACCCTCACATTTACCTTTCTCACCACCGCAATCCATAAACAAAGTAAGCAGCCATGATGACATCACACACTCCTGCTGGAACCACATACCCTTACCTCTACCTACTCCCACACATGCTTTTTACTCTTGATAAAAACTAAATGCTTCTAGTAGCTTTCCTCCCACTACATATATTCATAAGACCTTCCACAAGGCATTTCTGTCACCCCTATCATATGCTTTCTCCAGATCCATAAATGCTGCATACAAATCCTTCTGTTTTTCCAAGTATATATGACACATTCTTTAAAGCAAGCACCTGATCCACAATGTTCCTTCCCTTGTCTTTTCTTTTTCCATTTCTTAAGTCTCTCTATATGTCAATTAAGGCCCGGCCTGGATGTGGACTTTTGTCTGTGACTGGAGCCTTCAACATAAAAAAAAATCTTTTTATGTTGACTTAACATTTCCAATTTTTCATATAAAGTAATTGATTTGTGATTTTTTTAGTTGTTGTTGAGATGTTTACGAACTGTGTTCTTACTATTTCTCTCAAGTTATTAAGCATTTATAAGGTGTCCATTAATCCATTCACAGTAACTGGTACCCATCATGGTGTCAGTGCATATGTCTAATTCTCTTTGATATGACTCTTTTTTCATCCTGTAACGTTCTGTATTACCTATATAAACACTTTTATGACTCTGTTATTGAGAAGTGCATATTTACCATCATTTTCTTATGTTTTTCTTGGATCAAAGCTGTATTCTCTGATAAGTATCTATTGCGACACTTGTTATATATTAATTTTTCATCACATCAGTTTCTGTTACTATCACTTTAATAACACTTAATTCTTATATGGCAGCCAACAACATTTGCTGTGCTCTTAGAAAATAGTGGTCAGCAAAAATTGGTAGTGTAACTTTTCCTGCATCTTTTTAAATATTCAACTGACCATCGTACCATTAGTTGCCAATAGAGGTCTTTACCATCACTAAGGAGGCATGGGGAGAAAATCTTCTCTCCTTATTACCCCTACAACCACCATTATAGGTGCATGGCTGTCCACCTGAAGTTTGTGCATATACGTTGACCCCATGGAAAATATGTAGATTGTTGCGTTACATAAGTTATGAGGAGAAACACGTATGATATGTATCAATTGAACAGAATAGTGACTAAGAGTAACATGAGAAATGTGAAGAAATAAGTGCTTTATAGAATGATTATAGAGGGACTGCATAAGCAGGAAGGAGGCCTGCACAGGTGGCATCCACGCTGAACTCACAAATGTGGAAAAAACATTGTGTAACAGCTACACCTAATTTTGGCTTTGTATAATCCTTTGGTAATGGAGGGCTTTGGTAACAGATCATAGATAAAGAGCTAGAATATTTTCAAAGTGAAAACACCTTCAATATCCTTCCCACACATGCCACCCACTCTGTCTCCTCACGCTGAAATGTAATGTGAAAGGTGTAATATTTCTACTTATATTTATCTAATTCACCACCAGGTCTCACATTGAATATTAGTGTGAAAATTTTGATATTTCTAAGTATATTCATGATAAGTACCACCAACGCTGTGCTAGCATATGAAGTGAGTACGGGCAGAATATAAGCTCAATAGTAAGAAAGAAACATCATCTTCGTGTCTTCCTCTTATCAGGAGCTGTCAAATGTATCATTCACAACCCCTCTGTGTGTTCAGTTGGCACTGTAACAGGCCAACAAAAAGGTAATAACAAGGCTTTCACCACTACTTCTGTCATCACCAAATCACTTTCCATGACTCTCTTATCTTGCATACCTCCCTGACCCAAAACACCCTACATTTGTCACCCTGTCATCAAACACATTCAATAATCCTTCAAAATACTCACACCATACCTACCTGTAACCACATCTCCATTTGCCCCCTTTACCGATGTTCCCATTTCTTCTCTTGTTTTCCTCACACTGTTAACCTCTTTCCAAAACATCTTATTCTCCCTGAAGTTTACTGATACTTGCTCACCCAACTCTCATTTTCCATCTTTTTCAGCCCCTGCACCTTCTTCTCAACCTCCTGCTACTTTTTCTTGTACATCTTGTACATTTCCCAATAATTTTCACTCCCTCCTTGTAATTAACGCCTATACAGCACTCTTTTCTCGTTCACTAACAACTTTACTTTGTCATCCCATCACTCACTGCCCTTTCTCTGCCCACCTCTCACCCTCTGCCTGCCAGACACCTCTCTCACATGTACTAGCTTCCCTAAATACCTCCCATTCCTAACCCACTCCCCTAGCTTTGTTTCATCACACCTTTTGTCATTCTTCACTCAATCTATTTTGGTATTTCTTAACATGTCTCTTTCCAAGGCTCTCTTATTTTCACCACCCTCTTGTAACCCATATCGTTACCTCTTCTGAAAATCTGTACAAATCTTCAACCTAGCCTTGCACCAGGTAATGATGAGACATTCCACCAGCTGCCCCTCTCAGCACTTTCGCATCCAAGAGTCTCTCTTTTGCTCAGTTATCTATTAGTATGTTATCTCCAATAATTCACACTGACCATGTTTCTTACTCATCCACATATAACTGTGTATGTCCCTCTTTTTAAACCAGGTATTCTTAATCACCGGTCCTTTTACGGCATACAACTCAACAAGTGGCTTACCATTTCCATTCACCTTATTGAATACCTCATGACTCCCAGTTATACCCTCAACTACCCCACTACTCACTCTTGCATTTAAATCACCCATTGCTAATCCCCTATCTCTAGCATCAAAACTGCTGACACACTCACTCAGCTGCTCCCAAAACATTTGCCTCTCATCATGTTTCTTCTCATGGTCAGGTGCATAAGCACAAATGATAACACATCTCTTGTAATCCACTTTCATTTTTACCCAAACCAGTCTGGAGCTCACTTTCTTACACTCACACATTCTTACAACTCTTGCTTCACCAGTAGTACCATCCCTTCCTTTGCTTTTTCCCTCCCAGCTTTTTTAATGTACTCCTAAGACACTCCCAAATCATTCTTCCCCTTTATCCATGAACTTTGTTTCAATCGGAGCCAGAACATCCAAGATCCTTTTCTCAAACATACTTCCTGGATCTCCTTTCTTCTCATATTAGTTACATCCACACATTCAAACATCCCAGCCTGAGCCTTTGAGGAGGATAAGCAGTCTTTGCTTGAATCCTTCTGTTTCATCTCTATAAAGTGAAATACAAGAGGGTGGGGGGATTTCAGCCCCCTCTCTTTTGTCCCTCTTTTATGACGTGCAGGGAATACATGCAAAATAGTCATTTGCTTGTGTCAGAAAGTCAACTTAGTGGTGGTGTATATGGGCAGAAGGGATGTTTGTATTTTATAGTACTGTAGTGTACTGTATTGGGCTAATGATCCTATGTAATCAGTAGTCATTTTTATTACTTGTATTTTGTTTTGTCCATAAAACATGAGCAAAAATGGGAAAATCTGAAAAATTTGTGAATGACTGGCAGTGCATCATGGGATGAATAGCAGTTTACATTGTCCATACAGTATTTGGAATCTGCCTACCACTCAGCAGATGCCATAAATTTCAGCACATGGTGAGTATTAGGATGAAATACTGAAAGTTAATTTTTGAAAATTATAACATCGTTAGAATAGGTGAATAATGAAATATGTTTATTTACAGACATATATACTTATTGTAATTTTTAGTATTAAAAAAAAGATTTACAGTTTATTATATGGGTTCCATGAATAGATATATCAACTTCCAGAAATTATGTATTTTCCAAAGACTTTATGGCCTCAAGCATTTCAGATCTATGAAAGTTGAGTATAATTATGAATTAGAAGGGATTGATGAAATTGAACGTTTAGGCTGCCAATGTAGGCTGAAAAAACTGGAGCTATATTGCAGAGAGAGAAGAAGAGAAAGGTGTATGAGGATTTATGCATGGCAGCTGTTTGAAGAAATTTAATAAACTAAGTAAAATGTTCTCACAGCATAAAGAAACAGTAATTTAGAGTTGAAAGAATTCTTTGGAATATATGAAGAAGGCACACAAAGATATATGAAAACTCAGCAAGGAAGATGGAGAAAATCTTTAACCCTTTCACTGTGGCTCGGGCATATATGCCATGGTAATTCTTTTTCTGTTTACTGTAGGGAGGCATGTATGCCTTGGTAATTTCTTTCTGTTCATTGCAGATGGAGCCTACACATACAGCCATTAATGCTTTTAGTTGCATCACACACTTTTGTTTCTAGACACCACAACCTAAATTTTTTCCATTCGTTAATCAGTATGTGTGGAGATGTCAAGAAAGCATGTACAAGATCTGTGTCCTCTTATTATGTAATATTTTTTGAAGCTGTGTCACTCTTACAAGATAAGAGATATTACTGATGAAAACCCTTAGCAATCATGTTTCATGACAAAAACACCTCCAAAAATGCCATACATTTCAACATGAATGCCTGACAATACTCATGGTATTCATGGCATTAGAGCAGTGTAAGTTGAAGGGTGCTTAGCACAAGTAAACAATGTCTCACCAGGTTGAGTTTTATGTAATTTTATTTAGAAAATTTAGGAGGCTGAAAATTCTCTCTTGTATTACTTTCTAAAAGAAAGATACAGAGGAAGGAGCCAAATGAGGATTATTTTCATCAGAGGCTCAGTCATCTGTTCTTAACACTGCCTCCCTAATGCAGGCAATGGCAAACACATATGAAGGAAAGAGAAAGATTTAGAAAATTGTTAAAGTTAATTTTTTAAGAAACTAGTGGTATATATTTTTTAGAGAAGTTGAGAGTATCCCACACAAAGAGTGTACCTGCAGTGAAAGGATTAATTTTTTGCCAAATAAAAGAGAAACCTGCTAGGTGTGACTACCAAAACTTTTATAAGAAGGCTAGACAGGTGGCTAGAGCTGGTTACAGATGAACCCATCTAAAGTTGTGCCATCCACTTTTTACAAACCTACTTATCAGATTGGCCCCCTCCACAGTTATAGATTACAAGGTATTGAAACATGATTTTTCTCCAGCAAATTCCCTCAAACTTTTCTTATTGTTTTTCTTCTTAGTTAATGTCATTCTTGGTATTAGCTAAGTTGATCCCTCCAAAAGTCATTCAAAACTGTTATGAGTGGAATGGTGGTTATAGGTTTGGAAGAGGATAAAAGGAAATGCATGGCTCACAAAAACAAATTGGGATGATTTAGATATGTGAGAACTAGTATTGAATTTGCTACTGTTTTTTATAATTTTGCATCAGGATGTTAAAGAAAATGCAAACAGATTGACTCTACTGTACAGTACTAATAACTTATTCTTGTTACAAATGATAAGTACACTTGGATAAGCAAATAGAGTTAGGTTCTAGAAATACTGAAGACCTTGTGAGTTTCTCTTACAATTTAGGTATTCAAAATCTACTGATGTATACAGGGTACAGTATTTTCTTGCTTTGCTGCCATGCATATCTCTGGGTTTTGATATCATATAGTGCTAAAACAAATTATAAATATAGATTTACCAAACTAATGTAGCAGTACCTGTAGTATAAAACACACTTGGCTAAAGTCCGTGATGCAATAGTCTTTTATAAGATTCTGCGTAATATGTTTGAAGAGTACTTTCCTCATGATATTTATCAGTAATGAGTTTTGATGTAGACATTTTATAAAGTAACCATAATTAGATCAGGCTACATGTAAGTAAGGATCCAGACATAGTTGTTTCTTGATTTTAAAGGAATGGTAGGCTTTTGCATGCTTTAAGCAGTTCTTAAACTCCAAAAATGCCTTGTTTGTGATTCGTATCAATTTAAGACCCAGAGTATTAACTTCTGAAGAAACTAATTTCTTTTTGGATATGTAAATACTGTACTGGCAAATTTTATTTTCATACTATTTATTGAAAATGTTTATAGAGTTAGTTACAATGAAATCTGAATCTGTACAAGGCATTTCATATTTTGCAACTGCCTGTAACCCAGGATAGCCTAGCATGGAGTTCTGTCTTGTTACTGCAGTTCGCCCAAATACCTGGTTGACTTCAGTAGTGGGCTTTTTGCTCGCTCCCCCTCTGATTCCACGAGCTCCGTGCGGGATGTAACAGAGCTGGGTACCCCCCCAGGTTCCCTTGAGGGTTACCGTGTATCCCACTCTGTTTTTTACCGCAAACAGTCCAGCTTGGGTAGTGACAAGGAAGAAAGGAAAGGCATACCTATATTCCACCCAGGGTAAGCAGGGCTTAGGTGTGCCTCACTCTCTTGGTTTTCCTGTCCTTGGGCTTGCTGCTTCTATGCTTGCACTCTATCTTTAAGTGTAAATTTTGCATGATTTTATTGTGATTTATATAGTCATTTACATGGTTTTACCCAATTGAAGTTGTGTTGTCAGTTTTGTCATCCTAAAGGTTAAAATTCAATGCCCAGCTTTTCTTCTCTGAACTCAGTGCACCCTTGCATAATTAATATAAATGAGCAATCTTTCTCATCCCTTAAGTAGGATATTTAATGAGGATATAGATACATGTGTAGTTGATTGATGTTATTTAAATATATGTTTAGGAGCTAAGAATTTTACTTTTCTTTATCCATGTATCATTGTCATTGTCAGTCATTGTCAAAAGGACAAATGTTTTGTATTTCATAATTTTTTTTTTTTAAAACTTAATGATTTATTGATTTAGAATAGTGAGTTATTGAATATGCCCATTATATGGACATTGAATGATATTGAGTATATTATTGTATTGAATTTCTTGTAATTTCATGTATGTGAAACTCTAGTTCATAATGAAGTGCCCAGTTGTGATATCTTTTGTGTAGAGTACTAGTACAAAATAATTTGCTGTATCACACTCAAGGACATGACACTTCTGGTTTTTTATATGAATATTATCTTTCTTCAGCGTGAGCACTCCTAGAGATATCTAGAAAAAGAATTGCACACTATTAATTGTGTTGTTGAATGGACTTTCGCTATTCGAATTAGATTTCTAATTCCTCTATGATTTTTTAGATTATTTTTGGCACACCTGTATTACTTTTGAAATAATAGAACTGTGATTCAGCACTCTCATACAAGTCAGTTAATGAAAGCAGGCTTAAGTTTTCTTAGCAGGTTTTAACTCTGATTGGATGAAATTCGACAATTCATAAATTGTATTCGATATTGTAAGGTACCATGAGCTCATTCCAGAGTGCAGTTACATAGGAACAAAGCTTGTTGTAGCTTTGCTCAAAAAAATGTGTGAGTGTGAATGTATTGGATGTGTGATTAGTATACATGCTTCCTAACTCATCTCTTGAAGTTCCTAGGAATTGATATGCTATGAATTTTTTTTTAAAGCAATAAAGTATGGACAAAACATTGATGTCAAGTACTGGACAAGAATATTTTGCAGAAATAGAGAAGAGGTAGAGTTTATTGGTCAGAGAGATGGTGTGAGCCAGATTCATCAGTATGGTAGGGATTGGTCTTTGGTAGTTGAAGAATATATCTTTGAAAGGAGCTCAAACACAAATAAGCTGTGAGAAACTGTTGTTTGAAATGTTAATCCCCAGGTAGGTTTGTTTAGACAAAGCATGTATTATATATGGGATAGATGTGGTCAGATGTGTAGGGCTCATTTTGGCCTAAATGTGATCTGGAACAGTAGTGTGGGGATCTGTAAGTTTTTTCTCATACTTTTTCACAGTTCCCTATTAAGTGATGTAGTGCCAGGAACAGATGTATAAGGCTTCATTGCTCACACTTACTCTTTAGCTGTCATCTATAGTGCACAGAAATCAGAGCTCCCCATCCACAAACAGGCCCTGCAGACCATTCTGTGATTTCCACTGACTGCTTCATGTGCCCGGGTTCAGTCCATTTACAGCAGTTTACCCCCTGATTCCAGTTCAACCTATCCTATGCACACCCCACACCCTCTTGCATGTTCAGCCCCTGAGCCCTCCAAACCTCTTTAACTCCATCCTTCCATCTCCAGTTTGGTCTTCCCCTTCTCCCTAACCCCTCCACTTCTGACACATATACCCTCTTTGTCATTATTCTCTTATATCCAAACCATTTCAGCACACCCTCTTCAGCTGTTTCAGCCATACTTGTCCTACTATCACACAACTCTCTAACCCTGTCATTCCTTACTTGATCAACCCTCCTCAGACCACTTTTTTTTCAGCGTATTGAAGGAAAAATTGCTTTAAAGTTGGACTTGAAGGCATTTTGATTAAGATGTGACAAGGAAGGTGAAATAAAAAGTAAATTGGTATAATGATAGATAAAGTACAGTTCTATGCATTGAGTGATAAGGAAGTTGTACCTGAAGAAGAGTGTGGTCCAAATTTACTGGTTTGCTGAATTACATACAGGAAAGCATAGAGATGATGGATATAATGATTTATCTGAATAAAAGTTAGCAATTAATGCAAAAGGATTATTGTTCCGCAATAATATAGTTTCATTTCAGCATAAGTATAGTTTTTGAAAAAATGAGGAACAGCGTGATAGTATGGAGATTTAAGGAAGTTTGGTGAACAAAAAAAGAGAGTTAGGAAGAAGCTGAATTTTTCAGTAAATAATGGGGAATAGAAGGTAAATGATGTCCATTATAGATTACTGAATGAAAGATTTAAAAATTCATGCTTTTGAATAAAAGGAAAGCAAGTAAAGATCTTGGAAGAATATAACACACCATTTTGAAGGAAAAATTCATGAAATTAGGGACTTACAATGCTAGTCTCCTTTAACTTTCATTGGCAGGTTTTTTTTATATACCTAATTGCCTTTCCCACTTTAGTGAGTGAACACCAAGTACTAATGAACAATGGTTTCAATTTTACACTTTGTCTGTCTGTCATGTATAAATTCACTGAAACCAGACTCCCCTCCACAACCAAGCCCCAAACACTACTCCATACTTTACAATCATTGCTTCCTATGCCCTGATTCATCTCTTGAACAGCACAGTGTTCCATTTCCTTCATTATTCCAGTTCTTTCTATCCACTGCACACTTCACACCTGCCTGAATGTTCATACTTAGGTATCCCAAAGCTTTCTTTGCTCCATCCTTCCGTCTTATGTGTAGTCTCCTACTCCATCCATTTCTAATTCGGAGATCCTCTTTGCTAGTCTCTCTCTTCACATCCTTTCCACATGGCTAAACCATTTCAGCACACCCTGGTCAACCCTTTAAGTAAGACTGCAATCAGTATGACTTCCCTCTCTGACATTGCTATTCCATGTATGATCAACCCACCTCTCACTACATGTCATCCTCAGGCTTTCAGTAACCAGCACATCTGCCCTCTATCTTAACTTTGTTTTCAAGAATAAAGACTTTCATCAATACAGTACTGTCAAGGCAGTTATATGCATTCACACAACACTGTTTGGGCCATTGTATCCTCAAGCTCATCCATCTTTGCCTTTAAGGCCAGTGATATTTCCTTCCACATTTTCCTTAATGCATCTAGGACATTAACTCCCTCTTCCACCTTGTGACTCATTTCAACCCCAATTGTTCCGTCCATTGCCACAACCACCCAAGTACCTGTAGCACTTCAATTCCTCCAGGTCCTCCCCATCTAACTTTCACTCAAACCATCTTTCTCATATCCCTGTTGCACCCCATTGCCTTACTTTAGTTCACATTTACTTTAACCTTTTACATACTCTCCAAAAGTTTGTCAGTAGTTTCTGGAGTTTTTCTCTGGAGTCTGCTACCTCAGCTGTTTCATCTGCAAACAGCAACAAATTAACTAACCATGCCCTCCACCCCAACACACTGCAGACCCTCTCCTTGGTTCAAGATCTTTGCCACATTTACCTCCCTTACACATGAATAGAATAAAGAGCCAGGGTAACATCACGCATCCTTGCTGCAGACTCGTCGTCATTGGGAACCACATACGCCTCTCCCTCTACTTTCACAGAAAAAATTCTTATTACATTTAATAACTTTTCATTTACCCCACATACACATAATGCCTTCAAAAAGGCGTCTCGTTTAGTTCTAGTTAACACTTACTCCAATCCATAAATGCCACATCCAAGGCAATTTCATTCTGCAAGTATTTCTTACACAGATTTCTTAATGGTCCTCAAATACACTACCTTTCCTGAAACTATATTGCTTATCCCCTCAGCTGCTCTCTGCACGACACTACCCTTTCAATCTCCACTCTCCCGCACACTTTTACAAGGTATCTTCAGCAGACTTGTACCTCCATAATTTGAACATTCACTTTTGTCCCACTTTCTTTTATACAAAGATTTTGTATGTGCACTCCACCAGTCCTCTGGCACCTGACCTTGGGTCATACATTATGTTGAACAACCTGACTAACTAATTAACTACTCTGTCACACCTTTGATTGAGAGATCCATGGGCTGTTCCAGCTTCTCCCAACCCTTTCCTACATTCTATTTTGGTCAATGCTGTCACTACCTTCTCACTTTTCACCGTCACATTTACACATAACCCATTTGCAAACACACTGCAT
>JAUTYZ010190180.1:0-10712 GCA_032273725.1 Panulirus interruptus
TAAAAATCGAGTGTTATCTCTAAACATCAAACCCAAATTTGTACTTATCACATTTCAATGAATAGATAGGTCAGGATCACTAATACACTTGAAACAACCAACAAAACAATATATTGCAAGTAATAACAAAAAAGCAAATTATAATTCGAACACAAGATGGACGCCGTGGCGGACTAAGCCACCGAAATTTTTATTCTAATTAAATCTGAAATTTACGTCTGCTCATAAATACTGCTCTCTTGCCTTCTATAAATAATGCCTATACCCTTATCCTCCGATATGACAATTAATCAAGGACAGATGACATTAATAAGGGCAAAAAACAATATGATTATATAGAGAAACCAGTGCGCACGTCTAGCCACCTATCAAGCAACGAGGAGAGAGAGAGTGAATTTGCGTTTTCGGCAATTTAGCTCCAGCTCCCCAAATTATTGTATTAATATAACAAGCGCTTCTTTATACAGAAAAACAATACTATAATTTTTACAGTACTTTGATAATAATTTACATAAAATAATATCAGTGACATAATAAAAGAACAGAAGATTTATAACATTCTTCGAATCTATAAAAGAAAACGTAATGGTATATTAAGTGACACTGCACAAAACAAAAACATTTCTTTGGAAGGCATAAAAAAAAAGGAAATACATAACAAAGGCCCGACCTTGATGTGGACTTCCGTCAGTAAGTGGAAATAAAATGAAATGCAATGAAACAATGCCCCAATATGGCTATGATATGACAAGAAACACGTAACATGAATCTGTATGTGAGAGGGACTTGGGGAGGTCCCAGAACAACCCGTTTGGAGAAATGTGAAGAAGGCGTACGGTCTAGTGATTACCAGCAGGTTTGCGTTTGAGTATGCAAATATGGAAATTGAAAAATTCTTTCAACGTACATTAGACCCAAGATAGATTTTACCTTTTAAGTTTGTTACCTCACAAAGAAACGTAAAGACCAAATAGTGAAGGTCCAGAGGAGGGTAACATACAGGGTGCCAGATATAAGAGAAGCGAGTTACAATGACTAGTTAGACGAGATAAGATTTGCTTTGTATGGAAGAGGGTATACGATTACAGCCGCCAGGTTTGCAAATTAGTTTGATGATGTCGACGGTGAAGTGTCCTTTGCAAGATGCAAGGGGATGGCAACCAGCGTTTAGAGTAAGGTATTAAGCAAGAACCTTGTTAGAAAGGATGTAAAGAAGTACTTCAATAATGTTAGATTTCTGGATAAATGGAATAGTGATGAAACTGTGAATACGCTCCGTATACAGAAGTTTAGAGTTGTTGGGTAAAAACAGGAACATATAGATTTGGGGTCCCACGAGTGTAGGATTCCCTTCCCATACTTTACAAATAAGTAATTATAGACAGGCAAGTACAAATTGAATTACACACGTGCACATATAGCCACACACATCAACAAATACAAAGCAAACAAAGATGCATGCATTTGAAGAAACAGAACCAGAACAGCAAAAAAAAAAATGATACAAATATAAGCCCACAAAAACGAGAGAGAAAAAAGAATCTTCCCAAAAGAAACACTTGTACTCACCTCCTCAGGGTTCGACTCCACGACACAGTTGAGCGTCACTTCCTCCGTGCCCGTAACGGAGACGGTCACGTTTCGTGGCTCGCGACACTCCGGTACAACTGCATAGGAAAGAGAAGCACTATTACTCTATGTACTGTATGAAGATGACGTTACGGACCTTGTGAACATTCTACCCAAAACTACAAGATAGAGAGGTACTGTTGATGCCTGTGAGACGATGACGTTAGGGGCTCCCAGCTCTCCAACATAACGCACAGAGTCACTGTAAGCGTGACTATGATCGTCCGGAGCTTCGGAACATAGCCAGCACGACGTTATGATATAGACGTATATTGTTACTATGTATGAAGGCGACATTACGTGGTTTTCGACACTCCACCACAAAGTCAACGACAGATTTGTATAAAGACTTGCTTCAGGGGAAACGATGTTTGATCGACAGTAACAGGTTAATAAAGGGAAAAGTGAAGAGAACTGGTAATGGAATATCTTTCAGTAATATGTTACGCTGAGTCTGATTGTACACAGAGAGGGGTAAACCTTTCCACATGAAAAAACTTTGATATATAAGACCTCATGTCCATCTTGACGTGCAGATGAGAGTCACCCGAGACTGGTATCTGATGTATAGTTCTCCATTAGTAATTGAAGCCTAAACGACGATTAATGCCAGAGTTACCTAAACATTATATCATTTGGAGGGTCTTTCAGAGAAGTGATAAATGGTAAATAGGTCGATCCCTACAGATAAGGAGAGCCGAGAGGATAAATCGCGGCGAAAAGTAAACACGAAGAATACAAAATGTGTCGAACATTATGACGTTGAACTTGTTGAAAAATAGCCCTTATGCAAAAGCACTTGCAGACGAAGAGCGTGGTGGAGATCCAGCTGAGCAAAACTATGTAAATGGATGATTGTGGAGGCTGAATACCTTACAAAAAAGAAAATGGAGGATGAATCAAAGGAGATTATGCAACACTGATTATATACAACCCGAATATAAAGAAAATGGAAATATTGCCGATAAGGGCAACTCAAGGAGGTGACAGAACAGACATATCGTCCAAAAGTAAGCCTTGGGTTTGAAGATTTGATAATTACTAAGAAAATATCAGTTTAACGAGTAAAGTGGCTGTAGCGAGAGAAGATATGAAAAAGTTGTGCAGCGGTGAAAGGAACTGATAGGCTAGTACAGTGTCCGCAGTGAAAGAAAATATGAAACATGCTCAAACCGAATAAAGTAACCAGGTATCCCAAAGAACAGAGTGTATAATGCTCGTGGTAAGGCCACCATTCTTACCCATCTAACGGTGATTATTTTACATAGAAAAGCAAATAGTTTCAAAAACTTCAGAAAAGTGATTACGATACAGCCTTTTGCTGGATTTTTTCCTGGTGTTCACGACTTTTTTAAAACCATAGAGTTGAATGATAAATTTCTGTCTCAAGCTTATCTTTGCTGCAACATTCATCATCACAGCAGTCCCGATTTTGCCTTTGTTTGATTCAACATCACAGAGCCAAGTCTCAAATTTCAGAGAGCTGTTTCAGTAATTTACTGTAATCTAATCATCTCCAATCTTTGATTGGCACTTTTATAGTCTCCTCATCCTGAAGCCTCTGGTGACTACCATCAGTACTTGTACTGTCACCAGGACACTCATAATTTTCCTTCCCCACCACTGGCAAAACTGTTAACCTGTTATTTAATGTCAGCAGTCCCCAGCGCCATGCAAGAATATCCTCCAACGTTCCTCTCCACCTCGAGTAAAGTACCCTGAACGATCAACACCTCTACCGTTTATCACAACTGGCAATAAAGACTCACTCTTCATAAGCATCACTTGTTCAACACTATCACCGCATCCGATCCTCAACTACCATTCAATATTTCTGCCAACCACAGGTAAAACTATTCAATCTGCTAACCACTACGAGAACCTTTTACTCCAGCTGCTTCCCTTCAGTACTGCCAGTACCACTAAAACTATGGCAAATTTACCAGCAGGATGGTGTACTCACACATGACGTCGAGATGCGTGGGGACGCTGGTGACGGTGTCGATGGTGTTGGTGACGGTGCACTGGTAGTCGCCCCGAGCGTGGCGATTCACCTTCTGCAGCACCAGGTTCCTGCCCTGAGCCAGCACGCCCTTATCTTTGTTCGTGTGCAGCCGGTGCCCCTGCAACACCCAAAAGGAGGTCGTGCGTCAGTCACAACACGACAGACAAATTCGTCAACGCCAGATAGCAGACAGCCAAGCACGAGAGGCAACAATTGGAATCATTTTTTGACTCCGAATATTAACCACACTAAACAGTATAGATTTGATCTAGCACATTTAAGGGAAGCCATTGCTAGCCTGGTACGTGGACAACTCGCCTAGTGTAACTACAACACACCTTGGTATAATCATATCACACTGAGTGTTACAGTACAGTGTGCTACTACAACATAATTGTGTTTGCCGTAATCTATTTTGAGTAGCACCATCGCACCTGGTAAAGTCAAAGCTATTCTCGTTTAGCAATAACTTGCTTACTAGATTAAGACTATAGAATTAATGGTGTAAGTACAACACACCTGGAGGAAACAAAGCGCATCTGGTGTAACCGCGACTTACCTGGTATTGCTGCGCCTCTCCAGTGCACACACAGCTCTTATAGGATGGTTATACCTTACCTGGTATAGCTGTAGACCGGCTGTTATAGCTACAGCTAATCTGGTCCAGCTACAATACACTTTATAGAGCCAAACCCTACCTAATGTAGCCTTATCTTAGTTACTGTACCTAACTTCACCTGCTGCAGCTACGGCTAACTTCCTTACTATGGTCAAAACACACCTTGCGTAGCCACAACTCACCTGCTGTAGTTACAACACTTGGTGTAACCACAATGTATACGAGTCTGCAAAACAAAACCAGCGTTGACATAACACCCCGGTGCTCCCCGTGTTCTACTAGTGCACTTACAAGTCATGTGGTGCAACTAGAACTCACTCACTAATCCGCCATTCACATGGTGGAGCCACAACTCAAGCAACTTAACCAAATCCCAGTTTGTGTGGCAATGACTCACTTGAAGCATCCACTGACACCTGGCGTCAACAAAATTCATCTAGTTTAGCCTCAGTTCTACTGGTAAAGCCACAGCCCGTATGCTGTGGTCACATTTTCACTGGTGTAGCCAGCTCAGTTAGCATAGCATAAATACCTTCTATAGCCACAGTTCACCTGATATGGATACAATTACATGGCCCATCGCAACTCATCAGATATAGCCATGACACACCTTTTATTTTATGAACATATTTTGGCATGGTCACAATTCATCTGGTTAGTCGCAACACTTGTGATATAACATCATATTACCTGGTGAGAGTTCATCACAGCTGACGAAAGTAAAGCTCTTTGATGTACTTTAATTTTTCCTGATGTAACTACAACTCATTCAATGTAGAAGAAGCACATCTGATGTAGCCATAGCTCATCTGATGCAACGACAACATATGTATATCGTACCGTTGAAACCCATTCGGTGTAACTGCAGGTCACCTGGTGTGGTCACAACTCAGCATACATAGCCAAACAACTGGCTTGGGAATCATCAAAAGGCACGGGGTATAATTGCAACATAATTGGTAAAATTAATGCTCACCTGGTGTAATCATGGCCAGAGCTCGCACTGTTTAAACAAAAATTATTTTGTGTAACTAAAATTCAACGGATAGAGTTCCAACTCGACCGGCATCACTGAAAGTCACCTGATGTAGCCCCACCTCTCTCTGAAGTCGTCAGAATACAGATGATACGTATATGTACAGCACCAGTGGTGTACCTGTTGCTCATCTGATGCAAGTACAATCGATGTTGTACAGCCATGGTTTGGTGTAATACTACTCACCACCTGGAGTAACCAGTGTTCGTATGGTTAAGCCAAGAGACATCTGGCAAAGCCAAAGCTTTTCTGGTCTAGCCACATATCAAGTATTGCAGCACCATACGTAGTATAACCAAAACAATCCACTTGCAGCATAGTTCACCAGGTATGGCTACAGTTTCGCTAGAATAACCATTACTCTCTTACCACAACACACTTACCCTAAGTGGCCATAGCATTCCTGACATGCCCGTACCTCACCTAGTCTAGCTATAGAGCATATATAGTGGTTACGGTGACTTAGATGTGGCTACAACTCTTATGGTATAGTTACATCTCAGTTGATGTTACAGTTCACCTAGAGTAGCCAAAAAATAAGTAACGTCGGCAGAACTCACCTGGTGCAGCCACACGACCCGGGACTCTCGTGGGTTAGCTTTGATTTGACACTCGAAGTAGACGTCATCACCCTCCTTGATGTTACGAGGGTCGAGGGCAGGGGCCAGCTGCACACGCACTTCTGGGGCGACTGTTGGGGCAAGATGATGTGTATAAACATCAAACACACGTATATGCAAACGAGTACACTGGCGAACGAGAGTCCTCCCTCACTCCCAGCTACAGTGTGACTCCGAAACATCGTTTCGATCAACGAAGCAGCAGAAGGAAGTGCCTATTTGAACCGACAGATGTCGCACCGGGGCGTTTATGAGGGGGTACGGGGGAGGCGGGGAGAAGGGGTAAAATGAGAGGAAGGTGGTTGGGGTTGGAGAATGACGTAACGAGATTACCATACACTGAAAACGTTGAGATTGAGATGGCTATGGTTTACAACACTACGGATGAAGAAAGTTCAATAACGATAATCTTATATGTACGGTTAAGAACATATACTAGTAGGCTGCAGCAGCAACAGTGTACAGTTGTTAGTACAATGATTACTAGCAACATGATACTAAATCCACATTTGTAAGGTTTTAGGTTAGGGTTATAGAGATACTGATAGTAGCATATCTATTTGTGAGATAGTACACTTCCCAATAATCGGCCAGGCCTCTGACTAAACCTGTCCTTTAGTAATGTTTAGGGTTTACCCTCTACACTACATTAACGTTACTGAAACTAATTCTCTCGTTACAGTGAATCAGATCACAACATATAAAGTTGTCGGGAGTCGACTGTTATGTTGATGGTAACGTTTTCATCGGTACACATAATGCAGGGTAAGTAGCGTTGGAAAACGGAATCACAGTATTTGCATGTATGGCGATATGCTTTTATTCAATCACTGTAATTGCATTAAAATATAAACAATATGAAATTAATACCGATATTAGATTACATAAGGATGCATTTGCCCTCTAGATTTGAAATGGATATTATTTGGACATTAATATTTATGAAACATAACACTACTCATGTTCCGACAATTTAGTATAAATCTCTTTAATCTTTATATAATATACATCGATGTTTATATTACCGCTGAGGGTTTGCTATCACATGAAAACCGTAATCTTAATTCTATGGGAATGAAATTGTTATGGGACTTGACTTTTATAACAACGTCCAGCCTACCTTAGCGACAACCACTTCATTTGTTCTCCTGGGTAGAGATTCCGCTAAGTTAAGGCAAATGTTAGGACGCCGCCTCTCTCATACCCACACCTCCTGGACATCTCGTTAAATAACGTTGCAGTTAACTTCCCACCCGCGACACATGATGACCCATGCATTTTCGATCAAGTTCAAATCACAATCCTTCGAAGGCCAGTCGAGGTCTTCCGGGTGTGGATGGGACTCTTTTCTTGCACAGGTGTAATAGGGTGAGGATGAGGCAATGCCATGGTTCGCGCTGTTGTCAAAGATACCTCCTCTAAAACACTAATGCAATCTTGGCCTGTGAACCTGCCATTTAATTTCACCAGCTCCCTAAGTCCAAACGCCCACATCCAGCCCCAGATATTTGCGCTCACCTTACCATTTCTGTCTTTCACCTCGATGTGTTTAACATCACAGCGCGTGTTGACTGGTCTCCAGCACATTCTTGCCCCTGCTACAACTGATGAGAAACACACCTCATCCGTAAATATAACGGTCTTCCAGAAACTCGGGTCTGCTGCAAGATATTGGAGAGCAAAACCAAGTCTACAATCCTATTGTGCTTGAGATAGTTGTACTTTCTTTGCCGTCACGTAACAATGGATGTCGTGTTCATGGGTGCGATGTCCTCTGGTTCGCGAGTGGTAAGGAATCTGCAGATCCCGAGTGACCTGAATTGCAGGCAGCTTTGGTTGCTCCTGTGTCACAACACAGGAGCAACTTCTTCACGCGCGGTAACTCGTGGTCTCCCAGTAAGAGGCTTGGTTTTAAGAGAACCCTTCTCCTGCCACAGTTGAATCCATATATTGACGGTCCTGACGGAGACACCTGTCATATGGGCAACTTCTCTTGACGGCTCTCTACCATCCCACTTTTCATAAAGGTATTGACAGGGTTCCAAGCGAGAGACTAATAAGAAAATTAACCACTCACGGTATAAACTGGGAGTCACTAACTAGAATCAGTTCGTGACCAACAGATCAGTAGCAGACGGTCAACAGTACTGGGGTGAAATTGGAGTGGGGACCAGTAATTAGCGAAGTGCCTAAGGGCTCAACTCAAGGACCATTGTTAGTTTAATGATCTTGAAGTGGAGAGCAGTGTAAGTAAAAATGCTGATCGACTCAAAAAACTGGTAAATCTAGAACACTGCAACAAGGTATCAGTGACTTACTGTTGTTTAGTGAAAAATGGACAAAATTTACGGTACACAGATGCAGTGTTTTGAACCCAGGTACAGGTTAATGGACCTTCGTGGCGTAGCAATTAACGCTGCTGACCGTGATGAATTTAAGGGTCGCCTGCACAGAGTCGAATCCTGGTTGCGGCAGTGGGCCCACAGTCAACCCAATTGTTCATCCTCCCCTAAGGGTTGATCGATCAAATGGGTGCCTGGCTTAGGGAAGGGTGTATATACATATATATAAACATATAACACTAATGAGGTGGCCTTGAATAGGGCATTCAGTTGCCGGTGCCGTCTCAGCTAACGTCAAAACAAAAGATAACACAAATATCATCTTTGCGACGTAGAAACGGAAAAATTAGGCAAGTGAAGGATTTACCAGTAATCATCAGAAGATATTCAAATCATGAGAACTATGTATTAAAGGTAGTTCAAGGCCGTCTAGGTCACCATAACTACAGCTTGGGGTGTTAATTACCTCCTGAGAGTGAACATAGAAGGAGCCTTAGCGGCGCAATTCTACGTCATCAGTCTACGAAAGCGTTAATTCTTGGCGTCAAGACTGATCCCATATGAAGGCAGATTTGGGAAACAGGACTTCAATTCTCTGAAGAAGCACAACGCAAAGGGGCCTAACGAATGGGAATGGTTATAATAAAGAAGGGAAACCATAGACAGGCTGCTTAAAATCTTAACTCGGCAAACAACGTGCAAGAATGGGACTCACATCTGAAAAACTTAGACACAGAAAACAAACAGGTAAACACTGGTATGGAAAAAGAATTGCGGACGAACGGGATAAGCAGCCAAGTGTCGTCATAAACGCCATAAAGCTTTGGGAAGGTTCTACCAGGTTAGGTACATATGTGAATACTGATAATCATGAACTGCCTCATATAGGCCAGTGTACCCTCTGCAGTCTCCTCTGTTCTCTACTACAGTATATATATGAGGAAATTAGTGTTTAAATTGCACCTAGGATGACACGGGAGCAGGGTAACTTCTTTAGTTTTGTGATATCAAATATAAGAAAATTGGATAATTCAAAATCACTTCATCCCATCAGTTCAGTTCAGTTCACTTTCAATACTTTATTCCTTGATAGAGGAATCGGGATCCTAGTGCTGTCACTAGGTACCCCTGTACAATAATACCAGAAGCATCTGGCAAGTGGTGCGAGTACATATAAATATTACAAAGGGGCTAAACAGGAATATGTAATGTAGGGATTAACCAACAAAATGTTACTCACGGGTTTGTTCTTTGCTCTTGTTTATCTCATTAGTAAGAAACTTGGTTGGAATTTACGAGAATTAGGATGTTTGAGGTCAGAATACACCCTGGGAATTATGAGCCTCATTTGTGGCCTTTTGTAAAGTGATTTAATGACTTGTTCTCTAATTTGGCCTCTCTTCCCTCGCCACAGGAATTAAAACTTATATTACTATGGGAGAGGGAAGACACATGTCTTTAGAAATGGGGAAGGATATGTTAATTATTGAAGAGGATGATGATGTGGGTGGAATCTTTGACTGTCAAGACTGTGACAACATCTCAGGGGATTTAGTGGTGAAACAAAACTAGATTGAAACACTTCAGAGGACATAGGAGTGAAACAATACAAGACTGAAACTCCTTGGAGAACATAGGAGTGAAGGAAGCAAAACTGAAACACTTTAGAGGACATAACAGTGAAACAAAGCATAAGTGAAACACTTCAGAGGACATAACAGTGAAACAAAACCTTAGTGAAACTCCTTAAAGGACATAGGAGTAAAACAGGACTAGACTGAAACATCGATGTTTCATTGAGCATTTTGCATATGTAGTCAAGAATTCATTGATGATGAACTCTGCAATATCTACGACATTGGTTATAGATTACAGTAACCAAAACTTTTATCCAAGACTCAGTTTATAATCATGTTATAAAGTCTTTTTTCCAGTGTTCAACCTAAAGAACCATTTATGAACAAAAACTTTTTGGTATTAACCTATCGTGAGAACTTTAATGTTCTCGTTTTGTTAAAAACTTTTGATATTACTGTAGTCTTCAGTATTAATGATAGTCAGGGAAAGTCTTATCAGAAATTCTGTAACTGCTCTTTAAAGGGTTGTGTGTACAATATCCCCTGTAAAGTGTGATCAGTTGTGCACTGGTCAGACTGGTGTGATTCTTAGGGTTAAACTACTTAAGAATAGTGTTGTGTAAGGTGAAGAATCTAATGCAATATTTGTTCACCTTAGAGATTTTGATCTTGAAATTGACTGCAGCAATGCTAAGGTTGCCACATACAATAACACAAGAATTGATATAAATATTGTTTCAAAGTCCTTTTATGGCCTTCCGTGGTGTAGCGGCTAGCATTTCTGACCGTGACGCATTCAAGGGCCAGCCGGGGTCGAGCGCATAGGTTCGAATCCTGGTTACGGCAGTCGGTCCACAGTCAACCCAGCTGTTCATCCACCCCTA
>JAUTYZ010190400.1:0-10711 GCA_032273725.1 Panulirus interruptus
CACATACATACATACATACATACTCACACATGACGTGAAACGCATGACCTCATCAGGTGAGAGTCAGTGGGAAGGTTAAGTAAGAAGTGCGATCACCAGAGACAGGGTTCAGGTCATCACCGGACCAAACCTGACTCGACTGGCATTTTATTGGCCTGTGGAATTGTCATGATCCTATGTCTCTGTTGATAGAGTCCTTTCATGTGCTTACTTATTTCAAGGTATTTTGATTCTTCCGGTACAATAGTGAACTTCCCTGATTTACAGTAGGGTAGTAATGCAGCGCATTGTTAACTGCATTTTTGTATAGCATCCATGCTTACTCACCTTTGAAGTCGCATATGTAATTACAGGAACAGTATGGAGAAAAGTTTAAGGGCAACATGAATTTAACCCAGGAATATATTGTAATTTGTTTGGTTTTTTGATGGTCCTGTGCTGTATTGAGATATGAAAATGTCAAGTTTGAATACAAATTTCAGGCAAACAGGGTCCGATAAGCAAAACTAGAGAGTATTTCCAGTATAGGTCAGGAAAGTGCTACATGGGTAAGATGATTATCTTTAGGCTACAATAAAATACTGTATGACCAAGTTTTTTTTTTTTCCCAAGGGTTTTCGCACATTCAATAAAGTAGAATGATAAAAAGTACACTTGCAGACCAGTTATTCCAGGTTGAAATGGAGTATAATAACTAAGTAAAGGCAAGCAAACAATTGCATAAAGTACTATGAAGAATCTAGTAACAATTGTTAAAACCAAAAGTAATTAAGAAAAAGTAAAAAAACAAAAAGTTCAAAAAGTGAGAAATGAAGATTAAAGTTATCAGCACGCCACTGTCTATAAAGAAAATAGACCAAAAATATTAAAATCTTGTACATGAGAACAGATAATAGGAGACCCAATGGTCCATTAAGAGGTTAACTGCTGCTATTGGAGAATAGGTCTTAAAGAACTGACACCAAAAATTTTGAACTTATGGATGCTGAAAAAACATTTATACACTGCAATGAGTCTACAAGCTCTAAACATGGCCAGCTATCTGAGCAGTGCAGGAGTCCCATAGAAGGGGATTCGGGTGCAGGCAGGTAAGGTACTGAAACCCTTTAATAAGGTGAAGTATGGCAAAGCATCAGGAGTGGAAGGGATTGCAATTAAGTTTCTCAAGAAAGGGTGTGACATTGTTGTTGATTGATTAGTTTGTCTATTCAATATTTGTGCAGCCTAAGGTTAGGTGCTTGAGTTCTGGCAGAATGGATATATAGTGCCCATATACAAAAGCAAGGGGAACAAATTAAATGTTTGATTTGCAGATGTATAAGTCTGCTGTGTAAACCTGGCAAGGTATATGTGAGTGTGGTGATAGAGAAGGAGGTGAGGAGGAGCAGTGTGGCTGCAGGGGAGGTAGAGGATATGTATATAAGATGTTTACACAACAGAATTTATGTGGGAAGTACTTAGAGAAAGAGCATGAGCTGTGTGTGGCATTTATGCACCTAGAAAAAGCATATAGTACTGTTGACAGAGTATCCTTGTGGAAGGTGCTATGAATATATGGGTTATATGGAAAATGTGTTGTGTGTAGTGAGAAGTTTTTATCAAGAGAGTAAGGGAGAAGGGTGAGTGGTTCCCAGTGAAGGTGGATTTGGTCTGCATCAAGGATTTTCAGTGAATGTGTTGTTTGTTTTATCTGTTTATGGAAAGGAAAGTCAGTGCAATGGTCTTAAACCAAAGGATAGGTCTATAGTATGCTAGGGGTGGAGGGTGCACAGGAGGTGAATCAGTTGGTGTTTGTAGATGACACTGCTTTGATGACAAACACCAGAGAGAAACTCCTATATCTAGTGACTGAGTATTGGTTGTATGTGAAAGGAGAATGTTGGAAGCAAATGTAAACAAAATGAAGGTAATGAGGTGTAGTGGAGGTGTGAGACAATGGTTTGAGTGTCAGGGAGAGGCCACTATCTGTTTAGGCAAAGATGAGTATGTTTGGAGGGATAGTAGTCCCAGTAGTGTTATATGGACGTCATTCTTGGCCTTTAACACTAAAGAGCGGGAGAGAGTAAACAGACATGCTGTAAATGAAATGCTGTATGACAATATGTGGCGTGAGGCCTGTTCATGGGGTAAGGCAGTGCATCTCAACTTTTTTTATTTCCATGCACATTTTCAAGTTTGCTTGATTGTCGTGGCACACCAAATCATATTTTGCCAGTACCCTTTGCCCGAGAGTTTTTACCTGTCATCCACTGGGAGGAAGGAAATAATAATCTCTTACACTTGCATGATAAGTATTGTAAAACAAATGTAGCGCCTTTATAATCACATATATGACTGATTTACAAAATAAATAATGCACTTGTTTGTTTTTCATTTTTCTAATCAGGAATGCACCATGGCATTCTAAAGACATTTTTGCCAGACACCAGTTGCGAAGCACTGGTGTAAGGAATGAGAGGGTAAGAGAGTGGTTAGTACATTGTAATTAACTATTAATGGACAAAGCCAAGAATTTTAAATGGGCATAGAGCAAAAGAACTGTGTAACTTTACAGACATTTAAGCTTAATGCACCATGCACTCTTGACATAAAACTTGATTTGTGCCATTTGTTGACAGAATCATCTTCATTTCTCCACCACTGCCAGTGGATAACTGATATGCTGAGAACTTTTCCCGGTACTATCAGTACAACATGTCACATCATCTTAACTAATTTGCTTGGAGCATACTGAGTGCACATGCCAAGATTTTAATTTGCCCGTCATGTAATATGGGTAACTGACGCTTATGGATTCTTTCCTATTGCTAATTGAAATTGCTTGTGACCTATGCATTTCTACAGCAAACCTTCCAGTTTAAATGAGAACAGGAACAGATAACCTTTACAAGTATGACTAGAGTACTGACATATTGGGCACACAACCCCCATCAAATTATATGGGTAACTGATGCTTTAGTATTTTTTTCCAGTGCTGATTGTAGTTGCTAGTGGCATAAGACATTTTCAGAGACCAATAAAGTGTGCTTGTGAATTTAGGTAAGGGTGGAAGGACATAAGGTCTGTAAGTACAGATAGAGTCCCAACACCGTAAATCATTCAAATATGGCTAAAATTTCCTAAGTTTTAAGACAGCTGGCCAGGAAGTGCTGATATTGTTTAGATATATGGATAGTGTAAGCAAAGAATGACTACTAAGGAGCAATTCTTTCTTCAGTTCTCTTCACTCTCTTCTAACATGACCTTCGATCTTCCTAGAACTGGAAGAACTTATTGGCATCAATTTTAAATTCAGAAGTTTATTCTCAGGATAAGAGGGACCCCATCCACAATACGATGAGATGCCTGCAGTGCAATGTTACCAGTTGTAACTGGCGACACACTTATAGGCATTCATTAACCGTGTTCCATACACTTTGTCTCCGGACTTGAACAACCTCATTAATACATTTTAGAAACCTTACAGCTTTATTGATCATATTTTGGACAAAGTGTGAATGATCTCTCATATGCAAACCACGTTACAGCCACACCACCACCAACCCTACCACCACCTTCTCCTCTCCACCTAAAAATCAGTCCCTCAGTGAACCTGCACCTCCTAAAGTGAACAAAGAGAAATTGCAAAGTGAAACTTGAGCGCACTTGCAGTGGGCTTGATATGTATGCAGTAAACATAGTACGCATATGGTAAATCAGGGAGCATTATCTGTGTAACTAGCAGTGTATTATCTCTAACTCTGTTCTCATTTAGATTGAGAGGATTGGGTGTTTACTGCCTCTCAGTTGTCTCACACATAACCTCACCCTATGTCCTGTGCACTGAGTGAAAACAAGGCTTCCACACTAACATTAGTGCCTCTTACTTCTTACATTTGCACATTGAATTGACTCTGTGAAATTGGTTAATGTCTTCATTCACTCATTCATTCATTCTTGTATCTGTTCAATCCATCCTGACTCATTAGCAATTTCTCATTGTTTATTAAAACTAATATTCTAGAATTTTACTGCATCTGCTAATCTTTCTGAAAAAAAAAAGAACCTTACTCTTTTTCACTTTTACTTTTAGTATCCTGATGTGCACATCATCAAAGCGTCGTATCATTCTACCCAACTCCATGGTATAGCATTACCCTGTATTCACCCAGCATCACTCTCATCTCGTGATATAATTCATCCGTAAAAACATTAAATGACCAAAGTAACATTATGCAGCCCTAATACATTCCTACGTTTTTTTTTCATGTCACTTTATGAGACCTCCATCTAATCTCTTACAGTCACTGTTTCAGTTTGTGAGATTTCTAAAGAGCATTCAGAAGTCTACTTTGCCCACCATATAGTCAAAACCTGCAAGGGAACTTTCCCATCAAGTTTAAGAAACAGTGCAGTGAAATGATTACCTTCCTCTCTCGCCTATCAGGTATTTTCAGAAAATACATTTTATTGATGTTATATGTCCATATTTTGTCCTAATCCTTTGGATTTTCTGTGGAACTTCAGTTGAATAGATATCCAGAAATATTTAAAAAAGGCATTGTTCAGTTTTCCTCCATGGGGGCGAAAAGATATTTCCACCATCACGATGTTTGACAGAACTGTTCAAGAGTTTGAAATGAACGCCACAGGAAATGTCCTGCCATCAGTGCACTTGGGAGGGAACTTGACACTGGTGCCAGACACTCATACTGCCAAATGGATGTGCACAGACTTTGCTCTTATTTTCAGCATTGTTTTTTATATAAACTTTAAAGTGTTATGTTCTCATGTATATTGTTACTGTATGTTGCTGGTTTATCTGTCATGGATACCCCTTTGAGGAAGTTCCATTGGGGATTGGAGCACTGTTGATAAAAAATATTTTGGTACATAGTGTATTTCATATGTTTGTTGTAATCAAATGACATTACTGTCCTTTGCATGTTGATTTCCTTGACATCAAGCCAAAGCACATCAACACAGTTGTGTCAGTTCTTCCCCCGAGATGAAAGAGCATGTGTGCATGTATAAGGGAGTATTATGAAGACTTATGCTTTTGAATATCTTTTGGCCATATTGGAAGTAAGCAGCCAATGAATGTGTGATTTATTATTGAATTTATTATGCACATATACCATGATTTTTTGATAAAAAACATTTTTTTTTCCACAAAACATTGGTTTCAACCAGTGTCAACCAGTATCAACTATGGAAAGTTCAGTATCCTCTCTCATAGAAAATGGAATGAAAAAGGTCATATGAACAATTTTAGATTTTCATGATGAAATGTCATAGTTAAGTAATTGTACCTGGAAACGAAATATGCATCCAGAGTTAAAGCAGTTGATGAAGTGGTCTTGAATACAAAAATTGAGGGGTATCTTACACATAAGCAAGCTTTAAATCATATTTCCATGAATTGTGATTAGTTGTGGACCTTTTTTAAGGAATTTTCATTACTCTGATGATATTCAAGTATGTTTTTTGGGAATTCAGGTGCATATTGGTTGGGGGAAAAAGTCAGTTAATTTGTTAGCCAGTGTGATAATTGTTGCAAGCTTCAGTTACTTTTGAGTATTATGGCACATAACATATTTTCCTTTCTATCTATAGGAAGTGCGTCATGAGCGAGGAGGAGTTCTTGCTCAAGTGGAACAACCACCAGAGTAATTTTGTAGATGTGTTCAACGAGCTCCTCCGAGATGAATCGTTTGTGGACGTGACATTGGTATGTGGGGGAGAAGCGGTGCCAGGCCATAAGATGGTTCTGGCAGCGTGCTCCCCCTTGCTACATCGTATTCTCCGAGACAACCCCTGCAAGCACCCGCTTGTTATTCTCGGTGCTGTGTCTGCTCGGGACATGAGGGCAATGATGAAATTTATTTATCAGGGTGAAGTCAGTGTGTCTCAGAGTGAATTAGCAAGTTTTCTTAAGACTGCAGACAACCTTCAAATTAAAGGGTTGGCAGAAGACAAGGAAAAAGAAAAAGAAGAGAAAAAGAGAAAAGACAAAGATAGTGATAGATTAGATGGCCGACCGAGCAACAAGAGACAGCGGACGTTAGAATCCAGAACAACAGACAGCTCCTCCCCACTACCTTCACGCTCACACAAGTCACTCAATGATTCTCATTCATCTAGTCATAAGAGTCGGAACAGGGCCTCCGTGGATGACCAGTCACTCAAAAGTGGTGCACGGGGAGGCTTGCACACTCCTTCTTCTAAACATAACTCTTCAAAGAATTCCAGCTCAAAGACAACCTCTCATGACATTCTTTCTAAAGTCTCGAAGCCTTCGGAGGAGAATGACACTCGCCACATCACCTCAAACAACAGTGTTGGAGATGATGTTATGCCAAAAGAAGAGACAATAGATGAACTAGTGAGTAAAGAGCATCTCTTTACTGCTCATATAACATTTTGATTTTGGTTTTCACATTTCAGTTTTGGTTTATTGTATCACTCCATCTTATTTACTTTTGAGTAAGAGATGTGTGGCATATCATAGATTAACTCTGGTAATGCTTTTATCATTTCCATCTCACAGGATACAGATATGGATGAATAAGGTGAAATATTGTCTGGTATTGTAACTAGATTTTTCTTGTGTAAGCTCTAGATTGGAAAACATTTATTGCCTGTGGGAGTACTGTTATGGAGAAGCAAAGGAATTGCACACTCAAATTAAGTGGTCTATTCTTTGGTTACAGTAGTTGGGGAGCACCTCATAAACTCAGACATCGAAGATTACTATTTTCTATACCTATGCATTTTGTGTTTTCTTTTAGGTTTATGTCTTTTCATGCTTTGTTACTTTCACTTTCTTCTCATTTTTGTATTTGCATAGGCAGTCATCACTCTAATATTCTTATTCAACGATTCAAGCAAGTAGCAGCATCTTCATGCATGGATCTTGCATGTTTGCACATGTCCTGAACTGATAACAATTGATCATTAGCTTTATGGAAGTGTTTTGAATTGTGCTCCAACTTTGCAGTATTGTTTGTTTCATTGATTCTCATTTCATGTTTGAAGACCTGGTTGAATGTTGCATTTGCTCTTATTTCCTTGCGTAGGTAGTACACTTAAATGTTTATTATGATGGAGCAAGTTGTAACATGATCAATCTTTGGCAAGATAAGTTGCACAAGCTTGCAGGTGGGCCTCAGGTACACAATTATCCATGTTTCACTTCATGTGCTGGGCATGGGATAAAGATGTATGTGAGTGATGTTGCAGAGACTTTAAATATATCTGATCCACCTCATTAGATAGGGAATGGAGCAGTGATGATAGATGAATATAGATAGATAGATATTGCCATTTGATTGAGTATGACTTGAATAGTTTAATTTTCCTGTGGATGGTAATGTTCTACTATCAGTAATACATGTTTATTTTCAGACAGTTAAGACAGAACCATTAGACTATCCTGGCGAGATGGTGTGGACAGAGGGTCACGGCACCATCAACAGTGATGCCTTAGATGATGCTCAAGGACTGTTGCCCCTTGCTGCGATACCTGGAACATTAGAAGGTGTAGCTGCTGCTATTGTTGCCTCGCCCAACCTACCCATCATGGAGTTTGGTGAGTGTGGCGGTCATTGCCACTGGTATCATAATGTCTCGTTCAATCCTTAGTTCATCTCACATTGGTTGAGTGTGAAAATTCCTCCATTCCTCATTTGCTAAGTTCATGAAATGTGATGAGTTTTAAAGGTTTTGTTTTGTTGTATTTTCTTTGTAATATGGTTGTACATATAATCTCATAGCTCATTAGGTGTCTTTAAATTCTTTTCCTATAAAAGCCATCTGACTTATTTTATGTCTTTTTGGCATTCTGGTTGATATATATTTTGCATTATTGTGAGGGCCTTTTTAGCCACCATTTAGAGTTAAAAACATTGGGTTAGATATTGTTGGTAGAGGATGCAGGAATGAGAGACTGAAGTTAGAGCAAGAGACAAGGTGGAAAGTAGAAACTGTATATGGGTCACCTTAACAGCCTTATGTGAACATTAAAAAAGAGTGTTAATATGTACTGAAGCATGTGATTAAAGTATAGAGGAACATGTATGTATACGTGTTGTTCGATAGAAGTCCTAATGCTTGAATGAAGTTCTGTGTTTGACAATCTAGGTAAATTGTGTTGTTGAATATCAGTATAAACAGTATGGAAATGATTGGTGACAACTGTTTGGAGGAAATCCTGCATTGGTCAGCCTGCTCTATAATGTGGGGAAGTTTAGTGTAGTGCATGGAGATGATTTGCAGCAATGTTTGGAGGAGTTCCTTCATGAATCAGCCACCTTACTCGCACCAGACTTGGAATAAATAAAGAATCTCAGTATCCCCTTCAAACAGTTCTTCTGGTTCATTGTAAACTACACTTCACCTGGCTAGTCATCCACCCTTTCAAAAGCTTATGTGCCATACAAAATAGAGCACCCAGAACAGTCACTGGTTGCTTTGCAGTCACAGACATTCAACACTTTTACCACAAAACTATACTTCCAGTGCAATCACACCTCATCATGTGCAACACCCAATTCTTTGTAACAGCACATCACCCTTCCTTCCCAAACCACTTCATAACCAACCACCAACCCCCAAGCAGAAATACCAGGTAAAAAGATCACCTCTTCCTCACAATTTTAGCAACCTGTACTCACAAATCATATCCTATCCTCAACAGACACAAAACATATATGCAAAACATACAATATTCACACTGTGATGATTTGACAATCACTAAACAACTGCCCCAACTCAATCTTAAACTCCTCTCCTTCAGACACATCCATCTGAAGATGAAGTTCCCCAGACATGTATGAGTTACTATGTCTTTTCTGAGTTCTGAACTTCACTTAAAAGAGTCTTAACTAGTCTGTTGTTTCATCAATGATTGGTTTGTAAACATTATTCCAACATTAGTGTTTTCATGATCCATTTTGGTTTGAGGATGGATTGGAAATACTGTCATAATTAGATCAAGAATAAACATTGATGTCTGATGAATTTTAATTCTTTGATGAGTTGATTAACCTGTGCGAAAGAAACTTATTCATTTAAATCTAAGAGCTGATATGATCATCACTCTTGTTGTTTATGGTATGTCTTTATCTATCTATTTGTCACCAACACACCATTCCCAATTCATTGAGGTGATCAGGTACATTAAACCTCTGCAGCGTCATTCACTCCCCTCTTATATTTTTATCAACCCACGTCCAGTGTGTTCAAGTGAAACCTTAACTTCCATGCTTATAAAAGTGTTTCTTTACACTCTAATTTTGATCATCATTTGAAACCAACTTCCCATTCATGCCACTTTCTTACAAAAAATGTTATGTCTTTAACCTGTATTGACGCAAAAATCTTGGTACTGGCACAAGATTTATATTTCAATGTATGTAGTCATTTATGAAGCTTTCATTGCACCTTGATTTTGCTTGTGCTGGATTTTGGTTGGAACCTTAAATTACCCCAATGTATTTTCATTTTCGTAATGATATAGGTGTTATTCGACTCCATCTGCGAATGGTTTGATTGGGAGTGAGAAGTCACCCTGGGAGAGACTGTATCATTAACAGTAAATGCAAAGTATAGTTTTGTCGATGACCTTGCTCCAAAGGAGTCCATCATTTCTGTGCTCCAGCATGGAGTGCAAGCTTGGAGCTACAGGATCCCCATAAAAGTTGTGCTGGGGCTATGTAGTGATTATGATAATGATGATAATGATATAATGATTATTTTTTCCTCCTTGCTTGCTGTTTACTGCATAGCAAGTTATCACCAGGAACAGATGAAGGACCTTATTTGCTTATATTCTCTGTCTTGCTGTCATGTTTATTGCATTGAAACCAGGGCTTCCTACTCACAGCCAAGCCCCACAGACTTTTTTTTGACTTCCCCTGACCTCTTCATATTCCCTAGTTCAGCCCATCGACAGCATGTCACCCCTTGTATAACACATCACTCCAGTTTGCTTTGTCCTGTGTATGTCTCACAATCCCTTGCATGTTTAGGCCTTGATCACTCAGAGGATCTCTAACTCCTTCCTACCATTTCCATTTCATTCTCTTTTTGTCCTTGTCTTCTCCTTCTGACATATACCATCTTAGTCAGCTTCTCCCTTGGCCTGTCCATTTGTCCAGACCATTTCAGCACACCTGTTCAACTCCCTCAACTGTGCTCTTCGTATAACCATACCTCTTTCGTACAATATCATTTCTTATTTGATAGACCCTCCTCACACAAGAAATTGCCCTCAAGCATTTAATTTCCAATGCATCCAACTTCTTTCATCCTTTTTTTTTCATATATGGCCCATGCCTCAGCCTCACAGTCAAACACCACTGGGACTACTGTACCATCAAACATACCCATCTTTGCCCTCACATACAGTGATCTCTCTTTCCACACACTCCTCAAAGTACCAAGGACCTTGGACTCCTCTCCATCCTATGGCTTACTTCAGCTTCCATAGTTCCATCTGCTGCCATGTCCTCTCTTAGATATCAAAAATATTCCACTTCCCCTGGGTTCTCTCCTTTCAAATTCTCACTCTAGGTGTGTGTACTTTCATATTTATCTGTTGTTTTACAAAAGGAGCACAATACCAATACAAGGAGCCTTACCTAACTTATGTTAGCTTAAACTAATCTTAAAGTGATCACCGTAGGGGGACTATAGTTCTGTTAAAAGTTACAAAACCTTTGATATGACC
>JAUTYZ010190731.1:0-16920 GCA_032273725.1 Panulirus interruptus
TAGTAAATCTAAGATGTCGAATGTTACTTTCAAGATGCGGATCACATCGCTTGGAACCGATTTACGGAGCGTGAAGAACGCTCAAGTTATTAACGGACAAAATTTGAAACATTTGTTCAACAATTTAGCATGATGAACTAGATGTATTATAAGAGATGAGGTCATTGATCGACTTCACCGACAGGCAAGTCTTTTTAAAAAGAATACGGGCTAATAAAACAAATATTAACTAACTGCTTTTTCTGAGAAGTATTATAAAAAGTATGAGGACTTCCCTAACAAGTATTCACTTGTATAAAAGAGGTAATAGGGTTGGAAGGAATGAAGAAAAGGAGAAATATAGGGAAAACAAAAAATCAAGAATCTTGATGCAAGAATCTTGTCAAGACACCTTGTAGTCTGACTTAGTATTGCAGAACACCACATGGAGAGTACAGCTGTGACCTATGAAACCTGCTTTCGTAAAAAACATAACCTTGACTGTCAAGCTGGGTACTTTAAGATCATCCTTTGGACTTGTTGGATCAGAATTCCTGCCAGTATTAAAGAACACAGCATACGAAGTAGTTATGGTGAACCATAGAGTAGTCTATAGGCCTGCCTGTAGATGCTACACTTTGATTTTGGTGCATTACACATGAGAGTTAGACTGAATAAGTGCAAATGAGACTACTTGTTTATCTGTTCCTAATGTTACCCTGTAAAGGCAAGAAAAACAAAAAGGTATAAAAAAGAAATCATTGAAACATTGTCAGCTGCTACCTGTAAGACACCTGGAAAGTGCACCATATCCTCCCACCTGTTACCCAAAAAACTTTTTCCTAACAAACCCTGGTGGTCACACTGAGGTGGTCCTCTCTTATAGACATCAAGACAAAGAGAGTGAGAAGGTGGAAGGAAGGCTCTTCAAAGGTAATCATCCACAAGAGAAAATAATAAAAAAAGTAGTACCTTATCAAGTTAAAGTGCATACAGTGAGATGAAGTACAAGAGGGAGAAAATGGACTATCTTTTCAGCTTCTGAACTTATGTATAATAGCAACATAAAAATGTATTGGAAAAGCTTTAATAAGCTTGACATCATAGTCCTTGGTCTTATACAATACAGATTATATCTTGATATCAAATGTAAAATATATTCTTTTAAGGTACAAGAGAATGTAAAATTAAAAAAGAGGTGGACTTATGTAGTGGGTGATATACTTAAGAGATAAAGAGTATTTCAGATGAAGATCCTACGGGACTGATTTTTGACTGTGCAATGAAGGCATTTTTTGTGTATGGGTGAAAGTGTGTACAGAGGTGCTAGTTTCACCTGATAAAGCAGTTTAGTATGAATAGTAAATACATAGCACTTATAGTACTGTCAAAGCTTTCATTCACTGTAACACACCAAACAAATGATAAGGACACATATGTGTGAACTGAAAGGTTGAAGGTACTTCATTCATCCATTATAAATGGAATGAAGTTACACATGATAGACAGATAGACAGAAGGAACAACATTACACAATTTGCTATATCAAAATACATATTGTTTGTCATACCTGGTAATTTTCTATCTTGCCTGATGCATTCCTTTTGTCCAAACAGACAGTTAAATCTGTAAGAGTTGCTAGGTTGCGAAGTATGAGGTCTTCTGCAGTTAAATCTGAAAAATCAGAAATGTATGAATTTAAGCATGCAATGAAAACATAAATGAAATCTTCCTTAGATAGAGAGTTTTACTTTATTTTGTCTACTCCAGTAGAGTATATGTCAACAACATCTGAAGTTTAACCCTTTAACATCTACAAACATCTTTGTGGGTCCATTTACATATGTATATCTTCGTTTTAAGGCTTCCTGCCACAATTTCAAGGCTATAATCTGGATAGGGGTAGTAAGGGAATTCATATGGGTGCCAAATGCTTCCACAGGACATACATTCTCAGATATCCTGCAGACACAAAAGGAAAGAAAATGCACAATCTTTGTCAACGTTGCCACATTTACCAATTTCTGCTGACACACAGATAATTATCTGTATAAATTTTACTTACAAAGTATATCTATAAACTGTTCTGTTTATAAAGGAATAAGCGCAAAATGATAATCATTCCACTAACATACAGAGAAGCAAAAATAAATGTTGACATACATAAAGTCAACAATGTCCACTCTTATTTCTAACAGCATTGGTGAAGTAGCCCCTCCACATCAAAAAAGGCGAACTTTAATTTAATACTATTCATCTCTCAGTCGGTAAGGACAAAAAAATCATCTTTGTGGGTTAAAAAACCTTGAATGTACGAGAATGGAAAAAACAATGCGTGGATGCTACAGGGATAACTGAGGTAACTAATTTGGATGCTACAGGGATAAGTGAGGTACCTAATTCCAAAGTAATGATACAAAACACTCCTGGAAATATAAAATCACACATTCAAAAAAGCCTAAGAACATAGTGTGGTATAAGGGGATAGATCAAATAAGAAATGATATGGTAAGAGAGAGGTGTGGTAGTAAGAGGAGTATGTATGAGAGAGCTGGCGAGGGTGTGCCAAAATTCTTTGAACATATGAAAGAATGAATGAGGAGAGGATTACTAAGAAGGTATACATGTCAAAAGTGGAGGGAACAATGAAAAGAGGGAACCAAGGAGAAGTTGGAAGGATAGAGTGAAAGATGCTTTGAAGGTTCAGGGCCTGAACATGCAGGAAGGTGCAAGGCATGCAATAGATAGAACAAATTGAAGCAGACTAAACTATAGCTAAAATCTAAATATCATTTCAGAACAAAACACAAAATGTCTATCCAGTATATCAGTAATGACTGGATAACATAGAATTTGGCCTCACCTATAAATGCTGGAGTCCAGTTACCATCAACAGAACGAAATTCAAGAGTCTTGATATTGATGGATAAGACTATATCATCTTCAACATACTTCAAAATAACATTGTTACATACAATACAAACATTGTTGATTATTCTGTTGATGAGGCCTTGGACATAACTAGTTGGAACTTCAAGATCATGCCTGAAAGTACAGCAAATATCATTTATATTTCTTTTGGTTACCAAACTATATTACAGTACATGGATATATATTTACCTTAAGTTACCTACCTGCCAATGGATCTTCTTTTAAGAAGCTCCCACAACACTCAGAAACCCAAACAGATCCATCAGACAGGTTCAGAGTCATTCACATAGGGCACATCTCCAAAATCATCAAGCTCTATGATGGTGTCCATCATGGAGCAGTTCTTTCTCTAACACTTTTCAGGCTCTTCCTACGAGGTTATCCCCCTCCCCATCACCTCAAAAAAAATAACAATTTGAAAACCCCCTCATGTGCTGGTGACCTAACAATCACATCACAGCATAATAATGTTACTCAAACAAAACAAACATGAAACAATGAATCATGCATTCAGGACAATGGCTCACTTGATCACTCATAGCTCAGTTCATACAGCTTCCGTGGGTAACCCAATCACCCAGCAAGTCTTTAGAATAACTAGATCACAAGGGTCCAGTTTTAGAATGTCCAGGTTTGGAAGGTATGACTGTATCCAAAATTTCAAACAACTCCCACGTTTATCAAAACAAAATATAAACAGTCTCAACATTCTTCAAAACTGATAGTCTGACTCACCTCCTTTGCTTACGTCTCACATCTGCAGATTTAGGTCCAGTTCCACTTTGGCTGGAAGACTCTGAGCTGGCAGTTTCTCCTCCCTTTAGTTTCAGGATACATTCTGAAAACAACAGTAATCTATCTCTGTCTGTCTATATCCAATAATCTAACTCCTACTATCCAATTGGGTGGTGTATGCAATATCCATGCACCCCTACCCTTGCAAAACATCAAACAATTATCCTTGCTCACAACCTTCTCAACCTTACTTTGTCCCTCTTCTCCTTCCTTCCACCTCACTAACATACAATCACTCAAGACATCCTTTCAGAATCCAATCTTTCAACATGCCAAACCCACGTCAGCATTCCAATGTCCATTCTTCCACATGTACTTCTGACATTATCAATTTCCTGATTACTCTCCCTGCTCCACATCCTAGTCCCAGAAAATCCATCTCTACAACATGCACTCTTTGTGTCCTTCTAATTCTAAAATTAATGCTTCTCTCTCATATATAAAGGTAAACCAACATGTAACTTACAATAAACCATGAAATACTTGCATAACAATTTTCTACCCCTTATACCCTACCTTTGGATGCCAGCAACTTACCTCCCTTTTAACATCCTATAAGATATCTCAGCAGCAACTCATTCACTTTCGCCCAACACATTCCCAGTAAGCTTGTAATTTCAGATCCTTTCTAATTTCTCACCATAGAACTAGATCTTATGCCTTGATTTCCCTGTTACAAATGCTACCACCTTGCCCTTCTTAGCATTCATCTTAAACCTCCTCCTTGGTCCACTCCATATGCTCTCCATGTTTCATTAACTCCTTTAATACATCTCTATACCCATTATCAATTAAAAAAGAAAAGCAGCTGAGTGAGCTGTATGCTGTCTATGTAAGCAGAGTTTGAACCTAGACCAGTGTACCTATACACAGTGATGTTAAAAACTACAAAACGAACGGGAAAAATTTACAAAATGGAACAATGTAAATATGTAAACGATCTGGAGTTAGTTTCTCTTCGGTCTGAGAATTGCATGGTAAAAGAAACTAGATTTTTTTTTATTATTTTCTATTGTGACAATGTCATTTACTCTTGATGAGTGAAACAAATCTTTTGAAATAAATTTTACCTACCAATTGTGTTAATGGTAATAACAATTGGTTCTGATGTTAGCTTGGTCCATGGAACATGAATCCTCAACTCATGTATATGGCCATTCACAAAAGAGAAGGGAAGCCGCAACTCCTGCTCAAGCACATCCAGTCGTAAATCCAAGTTGTTGAACACAGCATCCCCTCCCCATAAGGATACCTAAAAAACAATACTAATCACTTTTCACATAAAATTGAGTGCATATCTAAGTACACTAATAAAATCAAGGAAGAAAGTATATAACTGGCTGGAACTATGTATGCCACAGATAATATCTTAAGAAAAAGTGGATATTGATGGACAGAACACTGGAAAAATCATAAAAATTGATAAAAGACTGAAAATTTTTCAGAGAGTATCCTTGGGTGGCAATGGCAAAAAAAAAACAATATGATCAGATGAAATATATACTGTGTAAGTGATATGAATGGAAGCAAGCATATGTGGTCACAAACAATAGATTCAAATGTGGCAAGAATGTATGTGGGTAGAAAAGTGCACAAAAGTAACATGATATATGTCAAAATGGATGTCTATGAGGGATTCCATATGTACCACCTTGGTGTAAATAAGAGAGTGAATGACTGGTAATACGAGAAAACAGTAACTGACTCAAAAGTTCTGGGCGAGTCACAATCAGGAAATGAGCTGACACTTTTGCTGGTTTAGCCAGTAACTACAGTTGCTAGGTTAGAACCACTAGCTGACACAGCAACTATAGCTGGATGAATTTATATTCATTAAATATCAAGCATATATAGAAACAATATAATTCTAATATAATTAATAATTCTAGGTCTAAATGGATTTCAGTACAAGTTACCCACAAAGAAGTTCCTAACATACTGTACTTAGCCATATAAACATTAATGACACATTCTTTTGAATTAACTACCCATACGTTTTCATTTTCAGTATTTTCTACAGTCTTGAGATACATACGTAAACGAAGTACAGGAGGTCCCCGACATACAAACATACGACATACGAACACCCATATTTACAAATGAGCTCAAAAAAACAATATTTAATTCCTAGTCTGACATACAATTAATTATTTATTCTTATGAACTGCTGAACTGAATCTTTTTTCATTCAATGTTGCTTAATATGATGTTCTATTAATTATACTTACTTTGGAATACAATATCTAATACATTATTATAGTCAGGTATAGGTATTTCCTATAATTTTATGCATTTCTTTAATTCTCCAACTTATGAACAGACCAACTTATGAACTGGGTCCAGGAACCTAACCCATTCATAACTCAGGGACCCCCTGTACTGTATAGTGTAAAGAACATACTGAAATATATTTCTAACAACATATACTGGTCAAACACAAATGAATGATAGCAAAAACAAGATATACTCGTAATATAATCTAACACTTCAACCTACTTGTGAGTCCTCTGGTTTGAGATTCTTAATGTATTTATCCACATAGTTGAGGATGATGGGTGTGATGTAGGATTCTATACGTAACATCCTCACTAAAGTTTAACCATCTGGGACCTGAAAAAACATATTCATATAATCACCACAGTAAAGCTACATAAAAAAATGTCCGAGAGAATTTTTTTCTCTATATGATGTACATGAATGCAAGAGGAAAAAGGTAAACTACATTTCTGGAACCTTTTCCTAGATACTAAATTAATGTTATTAGGAAAGAACTGTTTGTATAAGCTTTATAAAGGTTTTTTATGCAAAAACAAGATTCTTTCAAAATTTAAAAAAAAATTAGATAAGCATCATAACAATACTTTATGCAGTGTGAAAAGGTGCTTCTCTATCACTTCCATAAGTTTTTTCTGCACTTTCCTTAAAGTAAAACATTCCTACATATTATATGGAGATTAAAGATGTGGAGGGAATGTGATCATGATCATTCTTTTATATTTTACAGCTTTAAATAATTCTATAATTAGAAGAGTTACAATTAAAGAAAATGTAGGGATAATCAATGTAAAAAGAGATGAACGTTTCTAGAGATCAACAGATCTTATGAGAACTACACCAAACTTCAAGGTTCCTAGATACAGTTTTTAATGTAGTGGTCAAAATGCACTGTTGTTTGTCATCTACTGCATACCACCACATGGTGGAGCATTTGTGCTCGAATGTGTCTGTGCAGTGGAAAGTGTCTCTGTGCATATGAACCCCTACAAACTTGCAAATATCAAACTGGATGTAAACACAAGAACTTATCACACATTTTTAAATTAACACTGGAAATAAGGTAAATACCAGTCTCCAGAGCACTTTATACAAGCTGATTTATAAAAGTGCTCACATGCTAAATTTTACATCAATTAACCCCAAATATTCCCTTAACTGTAAGGCCCCATCACTAACAACTAATTCAAAGCTGTAGGATAAAAGATACATTACAGTCACCTTGTCAACATATATATATGGAAACTGCTGGGTCAAACAATATTATGTCAACACTTTCTTTCTCTTGTGCCTCTTCCTTACAGGATATATCATTTAACTATCTTTGTTTATAATTACCTCATCCATGCCCAGCAGAATGTGATCCTTAGATGGATGATGATTTAAACAGGATATATTCACACCATCTCAGGATTACATTGAGCTAGGCATGGGTTACACTGGGAAAGATAAGCTAGGGTGAGAGGCCAGGGGAAAGAGATGCCCAATTAGGGGGTCAGGTAAAATTGATTGGTTTGACTGTTTTAACTCAATACTTTCCCTCCACTCCAAGATGGCAATGGGTAAGAGCTCTCCAATCAACTCTCTGGATTTAATGTAAATTAAATTGGTCTTTTCTCATTAGAACTGATAGCAGTATGAATCTCACCATTTTCAAAAACTTTCCTTCTCCAGAAAATATCAATAAATCCAATACTAGAAACAAAGATATTTAAACAATGTCAACATATTAATGTTTGACCCACTGGTGCCAATATCTTGGTAAAGTAATCTCTGCCTAAAAAGTACTGATTGCAATATCACATTCCCCAGCATTTTTCTATTTTCTATAAAAAATATGCTAACATTGCAAAAGAGAATCTATTATGTACCACAGTTAGATTCATGGACACACTAAATCAAATTCTTTACCCTTTGAGTTATTGGGTGGAACAATAGTGGAACATAAGAGACAAAAGAATAAGCTTTCCTCATATAATTTGCAATATATCTTTCTAGAGGAATACCTTTTTTTCTCCAATTAAAGGATCTACTTTCATGACTTATCTCAGACAAATTATAACGCACTGGCTAATTACATACTGACAAGTATTACATATTAAGTGATAATTAAGGCTGTAGATTACAAAAGCTGCAGCAGTTTTTGATAAAGGGCGGAAGCCGGTAGCATTTCGGCCCCAAATGCAGTTATTAGTTATCGATAAATTCACTTGAAGCATCCACTATTTTGGCTGTTCTTCAATCTATTCTACTATGAAAGGGAACATAAGACCAAAATTGTGCAGACATAAAGCAAAGGGGCTCTACCCCTGCCCGAGTTGGGAACTCCCCACATATTACCACCCTTATAAAATTCATGTATTACATGAAAACACATACAACAGGCCGAAGAGGTGGACTATTCTCTTTTCTAAAAGCATATAACATATGAAGTACATACCCCTAACAGCTACAGAATGCAAAGCATAAATTTACATTATCGTAAATTTTGACGGGTGTTCGTAGTGCCACTGTTTACGTTCGATCGTCACTTGTCGTGCAGACGTCATCAAAACGTCAACACTCTTGATATTCCACTCAAAATCGATCTAATGTCAAATATATTGTTTTATATGTAATACATATTTACTATTTCCAAAGATCAACATAAGCAGGCATTAATATATACTTGGAAAAATAGGTTTCCTGAACAAAACATCTTAGTACAAATGCACAAATAAGTTTCTTCCTTTCGACGGAATTGTACTCTGTTACAATCTAGTATGTTGTATGTCGACAGAATTAATAAAACGAACTATAGAGGACATTAGAAGACCATCACTGTGGAAGAGATATGAAATTGATGCGAATGATTAAAAGCATATACTATCACTGCGAGTGGAGAGTCAAGAATTAGAGGGAATGACAGGAAAGAGTTCGAAGTAAAAACCGGAGTCAAACAGGAAGGAGTACTGTCCCCTCTATTATTCATCATACATATGGATAAATGCCTAGATATTGATAAAAGAACATAAAAACAGCATTAACATGTTCTGATAACGTAGCTAGCATAAGTGATCACGAAAAACATTTACAGGATGCAATGGATAGGTCAGATTGTTCGAAGAGAAACGTTCTGGAAATCATGAAAAGTAAAATGGAAGTAATGAGCATTTGAATACCTGTACATCACCTCAAGCTTCTCTTCCCTAAGCTTGGTAAATTTAAGTCGAGAACGAAAATGGGCGGTAAAAAGACTGGATGAGAGTCACATTACTCGTTAAATCGTTTCATAGATCATTAAGTCATCACTAGCCAGATTCGTCGGTAAAATGTTAAAAAGATTATTCATTAGATGCACATGTTATCAACAAAGTTCTGAAAGTGTTTATTTGTGACTACTTTGGGATGCAGAAAAGAATATGGAGCCTGGATGAAATATCTCCTTTCAGTCAAGGTAGGCTGTGGCGCGGTGACGACTATGATAGTACCTAAATCTGCAGAGGGTCCTTCCTGAAGGTTGCCTCGAATTTGCGAACTTGGCCTGTGGTCCGAAAATGGGGAGTGGAAGATATCTGAACAGCGAGGGAGTCAGGTGACGATAAAAACATCCATCAAAAGCAATGCGCAAGAATGATTTAATATATGTTATTAATGACTATTGCTTGACTAATCATGCAGTTGGAAAAGAAATGGATGGCACATCGTTCTCTTTAAAGTCCTCATACGCTGAGGACTACCCAAAAACTTTTTCCTTCAATCTACAACCATATTTTAGAAGTTCAGATGTTTAAATGAGGGATGGGTTCTATTTGTATCAAAGAGATATAACTAATTTTAAAATTTTATTTGCCTGTGTATAATTTACGATAAAAAATCAATTATTTTATAAATATTGATTTCACTAATAATATTTTTAATATTAAATGTTGTTCTTAAGTAATGTAAGAGACAATTTGTTTTTTGACAAATAATAGCTTTGATTATAATTCACAAAATATTCAACCAAAAACGTTATGGATCATTTTCTTTACAGATCATAGAAAACAATTTCAATTGTAGGGAAACTACGGTAAAGTTATAAGTGTACTTATGCGTATGAGGAAATTGTTCGTTCATCCATTACAGAGAAAGAGTTCTATAAACAATATAATACAAATAACTGTTCTCAATCATCTGTTCAGAATTTACCATATAATTGTTTAGACAGATTAAGTCTGTAACTCTCGTCTCATTAATCGTTTCTATAACTTGTGATTGGAATATAGGACTACACCTGATTGACAAATATCCAAAGTTCCATGGATTAAATCTATTTGTACACATTTGGGATTAAGCAATTTATCACATTTTACATAAAAAAAAAAACATTCACCTGCGAACCCACTACACTATATAGTTATACACGAGCCGATCCGTGCCAGTATTGGCACTCCGAGCACACACACCCAACCTGTGCCAGTAATGGCACACCAGAGAACGGGTTGTCATTGACAAGAGCCCGTGACAAGCTTAGTCTTGGCGAATCTTTACACACACACATAGACTTTCATGACCTAATTAATAGCCGTAATGCTCTACAAGTTGTAAACAATGCTATTTCTGCCGAGTCTCTCATGCTTGAGCGACAGTTGGAGTCGTGATCGAATCATTCGAATTTATTCTGCAACGCAGATGAAAAAAGTAATCAAAGGATGAAACTGTGAATGCGGATATCATAAATAAATTTAAAAGGTAATTACCGTTTCTGAAATGTGAAATCAAAAAGTTGATTATTATGTAGTTCGTGTCAGCTGTAGTTTCGTCTGGAACTGCAAGACAAAATAAAAGATATTTTGAATATTCCAAATAAAATAGCATTCTACTTACTAACCCCACTTAATTTTAAATTCTGTTGGCCGTGAGCATAAGGAACAAAATATTTGTATCATTACGTTATCCAAATTATTTTTTTCTCTAAGAACCCACAGCGGCGATATATTAGCAATATAAAACATGAAGCCAAGTGTTCTATGTAATTTGCAATAACAGAAAACAAGACCTTTCATAAGGAAAACCAATTCAAACTGTTCAAATTATGTTTTGTGTTGTCTAAAATGTACAGCTACTAAGATTGTAATGTTTATTTACTTGAAACTTTCTATATATAAATAATGATATTCATTATCCAAAATTCTGAAGACGGTGTGACTACTTCAGGTAACCTAACTTCATATAAACATAAATTCTAAACATTTCAAGTCAGTAAGTTTGCTTCAATAAAAACAAGTACAGCACGAACTTTAAGCAAGTTTCCTTGTCCTAATTACCTCTATAGTCATTTAACAGCATGTAGGGACCAGATCTTCCATACACATGATCATTCTCCTTCATAGATGAAAAAGGTTTGTTTGCACAGTAATGACCGATGGCAGTGTGTGTATGTGTGTAAAGAGCTGCCAAGTCTAAGCCTGAAAAGGTGCTCTTGTCAATAACAGCTCGTTCTTTGGAGTGCCATTATCGGCACAGGTCTGGTATATGTGTTTAGGTGCTTTTAGGTGGATATGTATGTTGTGTATGATGTACAGATGCAAAGTCTTTAGCCTGCAAAATCTTAAAGATGGGTACCTCTCCATCCCATGCCCTACTTTCAAACATATTCAATATGAATAGAATGGTAATGATAACAAAACATAATACACTTAAATATTATCTCATTTCATATTTATCTGTGTACAAGGTCATCTTCTTTTCTTATGATCCATATCATTTTCTTTTAATAAATATCTTCATTATCACAATGTGGATCATTGTAATTGGATAAAATGATATTCAAATGTTATGCAAACAGGAATATTTATATAATAAAAATAAGAAAATCTGAAGATCCTGGGAAAACTACTTTGAAATATGGGCAACACTGCATCCATATGTACACAGAGTTATATGGATTACACATAAAAAAAGCATCAACATCTACTTCCACTTTCATAAACACAGGTAAAGCAAAATTATTCAAAGAATCTATTAATTTATTGTATCAATAAAACTATGTAGCATAAAACTGTACAAAATATACTCAGCTCAAGATGTGCATTCTAATAGTTAAACATCTGTTTTAAATTACCTGTCAAATGCACTTAAGACACTGTACCCTCACATTACACTCTGTATCATTCTGGAACACATTGAAGAAATAATAACCTCATTTTCTATTATTCATTTTGTAAACACCTGAAGAATATAGTATTAACTTACTACTCTGTATTGCTTTAAGATAAAGAATCAGATAAATCTAAATGAAATATATTTGAACCACTTTAGCATCTCAATAAGCTACAAACATTATACTAAATTTACTACAGATGAAATGTGGTAAAGCATCAGGAGTGGATAGAATTGCAGTTGGGTTTCTCAAGAAAATGGGGAATGGTGTTACTGATATATTAGCAGATGTTTGTATATCCCAATAAGATGCCTCTGGGCCTGGTGGAGAGCATGTATAAAAGCAAGGGGGACATAAATGATTTTCCAAATCAGAGGAGGTCTGCTGAGCATACAGTAAATGATAAGAGGTACAGGAAAGTGGTAATAAATGGACAGTGTTAGTATTGAACAGCTGACTGGGGAGGAGCAATCTGGCTTCAGGATGGGAAGAGGGTGTATGGACCAAGTGTTTGCTCTGAGGGATATGCATAAGACATTTGGAGAAAGAGTGACTCATATGTGGCAATTACGAATCTGGGAATAGGAGATAACAGGGATGACAGAAATGATTTATGGAAGGTGCTATGATTATATGGTGTGAATTGAAAATTACTTCAAAAAGCAGCGAGGAGTTTTTACCTGAGAAGGAAGGCATGTGCACAAGTAGAAGAGGAGGGAGGCGAGTCATTCCCAGTGAAGATGGGTCTGCATCACGGCTGTGTAGTGACCTCTAAGGCTATTTAATCTGTTTACAGCTAGGGTGGTGTGGGGGGATAAATACATAGGCCAGATCAATAGTTTGTTGGGAGAGGGGTACCATGGGAGGTGAATCAGTTGTTTGTAGATGGAATGGCTCTGGTGGCAGACTCCAGGAGGAAACTTTATGGAAAAGTCTGTTGAGGCTTGTCTGTGTTTGTCTGCTTTTGGTACATTATACATGACAGCTGAAGAATAGATATGTGCACTGAAGTCATTGTTCATCTATTCTTGATGCTTCCTTGTTGTGGCAGGAGAAGCAGAAGTGTATAAAAAATCATTATCATTTTTACTGCTATTGGTATATTATACACGACACTGAAAGTGGAACTGCGCAAATAAGGTCAACGTTCATTTTTTCTTGACGCCATCTCGCTTAAGTGGGAAAGCAAATAGGCACAGAGAAATATTAATAATAAAATTGCATTATTAACAACAACAATAAAAATATCATCAAACTGGAGATGGAAGGATGGATTAAAAAAGATTTTGCATGACCAGGGCCTGAACATGCTGGAAGGTGAAGGCATGCATGGGACAGAGTGAATTAGAGCGATGTGGTATACATGGAGTAAAGTGCTGTCAATGAAATGAACCATGGCATATGAAGCAGCTAGGGTAAGCTACAGAAAGGTCTGTGGGTTCTGGTTATGGCTAGGGGCTTTAGTTTTGGGGCACTACATGACAGCTAAAGAATGGATGTGAAAGAATGAGGCTTTTTCTTCATCTGTTCCTGTATCTACCTCACTAACACATGAAACAGTGAACAAGTATGTAAAAAATAATAATAATCTCTTGAGAACATCAGTCAGAGACTATAATCCATTAAAGAACACGTTTAACATGATTATGTTTAACCTTTCAGAACATATTAATTAGTGCTTTAACTTAATCCACATTTTACTATAAATCTAAATCAAAGTCATCATCATCAAGCTCTTCTGATAATGAAGCTGCTCCAAACCATGAATGAACTGAAGGGAATGTTGGCACACTTTTAATTTTTTGACTTGAACTGAAAGACGGTTTCTTAAATGGCAAGATTATGTGTTCCTGCTTCTTTCTAGATACAGAATGGCTTTCTGGTAATGGTGCTTTGCTTTTAATGTCTACACTGTCTTTTGCCACACACTGACTTTTCTGGCCATTTTCACTGTACAAACTGTTTTGTGTTTTTTCTGTGGAGTTCCCAGCATTACTTAAAGCAAAGGAAAACCTCTTTAACTTTGCAGATACAGAATGACTGGAAGACACTACTGAATCATTACATATCTCTTCACCTCTCACCTTACCACAAGGTGCAGGCAATTTTTCTTGTTTTTGAAACTGAGAGCATATTTCATGAATCTCAGATGAATCTTTTACCTCTTCTCTCACGTTATTTTCCAAAAAATTTGAGCTAAAATTCCTGCAGCTTTCACCATGCAATTTGTCTTTTTCAACTGCTTTTACCTCTGTTGAGCAAAATTTCTGCATGTCGTTTAATAAATCCTGAGATTTTTTGTTAATTTCAAAGAAGTCTATGTCGTCTTCATCTGAATTCTCTGTATTTCTTTGTCCTTCCTGATCTACTAACACACTAACTTTTTCATTTTCTAGATTTGTTTGTGGTTCCTCAATGACTGGACTAGAATTGGTTAAACTTGGCCCTGAAGAATTTTGTGAATCTAATGCAACTTCTTTGTCATTATTTTCAATCCTTCTTCTTTCAGCACCAAACTTGGCCAATGGAGTTTTTTTGTCCTTTGTCATGAGAGGATTCCAGCAATGTGCTTCTCCTTCAAAATCTTCCAAGTCTTCCAATAAATCATTTCCAGCTTTATCAATAAGTGACTGAGAACTTATAGACAGTGTTTCAGACTGTTCTATGAGTGCATTCTTAGGTTTTCTACCCCTAACTTTCTTCCTTTGTGACTGTAAAGTACATTCAGTGTTCAAACTTTTTGCTGCAACTGATTCTACTTTTCTTTTTGAGCCCCTTTTGAACCTGACACTACCTGAAATATTATTTCTACTGAGTAATTCATTCATACAAGTGCTTGATGGGACATCACGATCAGGAATTAAGGAACTTGATTCAATCTTCTTTGACATCTGACACAATGTCTGCTGTTTTCCACTTCTCGACTTCCATAGTGTATTGTCTTCCAGTTCTTCGATACCCGAGCCTGCTTGAGCATCATTTATACAAGGTTTAAAATCCTTTTTCAAACAATATTTTGTGTCTGCAGGTACTTTATTATCATCAGTATTCTTTTTCACTGAAGTATTTGGCTGTAATGTCTTCCAACTCACAAATAATTTTTCTTGCTCATTTAATCTGGTCATTTCATCTGATAAGATATCGAAGAGACTAAGTTTCTGCAGCACAATCTTTGCTGTAGAAAGAGAAATGAGAAAAAATTCATATGCTTTATTCCACTCATTCAGGCAAACTATCACAATTTACAAAAAAAAAAATTTCATGACTTCTGATAACTTTTAATTTACTGCTTTATAAATATCTCAAGTTATTACTCAACCTTGTGTTCTCTATTTCTTTATCACCAAAATTTCATCTTATTCCATCTTCCCCCTTAGGTTCTCAGTTAATCTTATACTTTATCAATCATATGTTCTACTTTCATTTGCCTATAGATATTAACAAAGGTAATTTTGCTTTCCTGTATAATTTTCAAATACAATATCTCTCCTATTTCAAATCAACTTTTGTCTGGAAGGGAAAAGGACACTCCTGAAAAGGTTTGCATAAAATCATAAGAGAGAGAATTAAAGATATAACCCAACCAATCTTGCTACTGTCTATCTATTTATAACTTTGATGCCCATTCCCTCCAGGAACACCCTCAAGGGGGTGGCCATGGCAAAAGTCTCCATAACTGGTGAACTCCGGTGCTGCTTCTTAGCCTTCAGTGCCTCACCCTTAACAGGCAACAGGCAGGGGGCAACTCTAGTGCAATGTTTCAAAAGGCTCCTGATACTTAGCCATATAAAAAGGTTTTGTCCCTTATTCTTCTCTAAGAATAACACAGAGGACTTCTAACATCAATGAAAAATACCTGTAGGGCATACACAAAAGAGACAGAGAATAAAGTACCTTCTAAAAGAAGGCCATACTGCCATTACAGAAAGAAAAAAAAGTTGGTCAATATCAAAACTGTGATAATGATGTAAGGGAAATATTTACTCTACATTGTTATCACAATTATGGCACTGACTTCAAGTTAAGGAAACAAATATCCTCAAATAGGCATCACAGGCCTCAGTGGTGTCAGTCCTGACAAAAAGTAACCTGAAGCAACTTATAATGTCATGGAATGATCTTCCTTATCCCAGTTAGCATGAAAGAATTAAGGTTATGATTTTGGTAAAAACATGTAGAACTAGATATACAAACCTTGAGTTTTATATTCTTCCTCTGGGGAATGAGGGAAAGCTGTATGAAGGGGATTGATCCCTGTGATCACTGAAGCGCCATACATAGAGGCTTCCATTAAAGTAACAGCCATAACAGCATCCTGCACCATCACCTCTGCTCGCATCATCAACCTTGCATGACCCTGGCTCAACCGCACTAAACTTTCAAGCAACCTGAAGTCAGTATGTCACATGAACTGCAATTAATAACATTTCACAATGTTATGTTTGGTGAATAACTTAAAGCAGATAGCTGTATTACCAAAAATGCCACTACTTAAAGGCAAGTCAATGCAATGTGCAGAATCTTTCCTAACCACCATGGTTATCATACATTTTCACATATTCATGTCAAAGACTCAAAGTATTCTGCATTTGCTTGCATTCACATACAGTTTATAAAGAATACACATAAAAATTAAGTTACTTTGGCAAATGAGGAATTTGAGAATATATAACACACAAGTAAGCAAGCTTACGCATAATCTGCCGTTCAGGAGCATCTTTAACCTAACAATTAGATGCTTTTTTAACAGTAATACTTACTGTTGCACTGAAATATATGAACTTGTGAAGTAACACATGCATCTTGTTTGATTTGCT
>JAUTYZ010191063.1:0-10700 GCA_032273725.1 Panulirus interruptus
GGTGGAAGACCAGGTAAGTGAGGAATAGTCCAAGGTGGAGCGGATGAATTTTGTATAGGATGTTTCTTGTCTGAATCTAGTACCATTTAGTGTTCTGAGGGCATTTAGTTTGAGTGTTGCATTTGTGTTGATGTCACTGAAGTGGGTATTAAATGTCGTGTGTGTGTTGGGTGATGACTTTTCACATCTTGAGTTTGAATGCAATAAAACCCGAGATTGATTCTAAAAGAAAAATTTAATGTGGGGAAAAGTTGACTATGTATGCAAACATAATGTAATATTATTCTGGGACAAGAGCAAGAAGATAAATTGTTTAATTAAGAGGTCTTGTTCAAATGCTGAGGATTCTTCTCTTTTGAATAGCCGATCCCATTCTATGAAGGACTGATTCATCCTTAATGGAGTTCAGTACAGCTCTCTCATCTAAAATTGAGGCTAGAGCACTCCAAAACTTTATCCACCTTTCCTATGCCAATATGTTGGTTCTCTTTCCCTCCTAAGATATTGTGTTAGTTTCCGCTACCAAGATGTGGTTGCTGATGTGCCTGCCATTATTTAAACTATGCAACACTTGACAAACTAGTGAATCACATGACTGACTACTGTGCTAGCATATCAAGGTTGAAACACTGACACTTGTTTATTTCCCATTACTAATAGACTTTGGAACTTCTCTTCTCATTTTTCCTCAACTACAAACTCCCTCTTTTTAAAAACCAAGATTTCTATCTTTTAGAAAAAATCTGAAGGTTATTATTCCCTCTATAATTCCTATGCAATTTTCAAGGCCTGACCTAGATGAGATTTTGTCTGACTCAATTCTAAAAAAAAAAAAAATCTGATACACAAATTCCTATTGGTCGTGGCTTTGTGCATCACTTAAATCATACTTATATGTTTAAGCAGTGGCAGCTATGTGATATTTCCTGGTTCTCTGCATTAAGGAGTAAATAGCCTGAGTCTTGAAGTAGAGATGTACCAAGCTGATAATTCTTGCAAAGCTCATGAAAACTATGACAAAACCATTTTGGTAGTTGGAGACCTAGTCTCAAAAATTATTTGTTAATAATATAGGAATCACATTCACCTCTACACTTGCATTGCTCAAGGATTGATGACATAGGCTTCAACCCCAAAATTTCTTTGATTAAAGTAATATCAGTAAGAACTACCACTGATCACTTGCAATAAAGTTACGGAATACCGAGTTGTTGGTTGGTGAAATGAAGCAACATTGTTAGTTACTATGTATATCAGCTTTAAGGCTGGACTGCAGGGCCACTAAGGTAGCAATGAGGTAAAGATTAGAATTTTCCCTTTCATTAATTACATGCAAGAATACTAAGATACATTTTCAAGAACTGATGGAAAGTACACTCTAACTGCTATGAAATGATGGACTTCAAGCAAGATTAGGGGAGACCATTCCTAAGTGCATATGAATATTTTTTAAAGCTGTCAAAAGCAACTTGAGGATAAAAACTGAAGAAAATGTCACTGTATTATTCATACTTATACTACAAGATTTCTGATACATCATTTCAACAGGTATTCTTTCAGATAATCTATAAAAGGTGATCTTTAGTATTCACTTGTGAATAATTATAAACATTACCTAGAAAACCTTATAATTACAATACAATTACTGACTGTAATTTCAAAATCTAAAGAATAGTATCATGAAAGGCAACTTACTTTATGCAACCAAAGACATAATAGTGATCCTTGCTACTTAAAAGAGATTCACAGAATGTGGGATAGAAAGTCTTAACTGAAAGACAAACTTAGAAAAAAAAGTTGTAACAAATACATTATATATAGTATAGCAATAAAATAAATACTACTTTCATTTTGCAACATTACATTAATGATAACCTCTGAGGCTTCTATGTCACCCTAAGTCTTGCATTAAGAAAAACATCTAGGGAAAGTTTCATTCATGGTATCATTAAACCAAAGGTTCATGAGTTTTAAACTCGACCTTAAATTTACACAACAGATAAGGTTATGTTACATGAGTTATACACTAGGCGAGGGTTACTCACACCAGGACAGGTTCACAATATTGTTCTTGTGATGCATACTTATGTTATTCACAATGGGCTTGTGTCTGACTTTCTCCATAGTATCACTGCACAGTGTCCTCATAAACCTTTAATATGAGGAGCTACAAATTCATGGTACAAGAAAATGTAAGTCTACTCAGAGTAAAACTATATATCTTCTTAAGATTTAGTTGCTTCTGGTATATGATTTAAAAGTATTATTCACATCTTCACAACTATTCCAGACCTATGTAATTAATGAAAAGTGAACTTATCTGTATCAGGCAGGATAAGCAGTAAACTGTTTTCTCATATCACACTGGAAAATAATACTTTCTTAAATGTTAACTCATCAGATTTATCACTTCTCAAGGAATTCATCCTGATTTACTGATAAATGCATGTTTATACTCTACCATTTTCAATAGTTCTCTCAGCAAATTCCAGCTAACTCTGTTTCAGTTAAACTCATTTTCTTTGCACACACAGCTCATTCCGCTCTGGGTGGTATCATAGGAAACTATGAAATACATCAAGAAATCCAGGTCTTTTGTGTGTATCTCAATATTTTCAGTAATTCATATACATTAACAACCAGTATCTCAAATGAATTTCTGTACTGCACTGAAGTTTTTTCAAGTAATTTTGACCATTTATCACATACAGTATTTATTTTGGTATTTCATACATGATTTTGCACCACTTGCCAGAAAACAATTCTTTACAGAATTTCAGTCAATTACATATAACAGCATGTATTACATTTGTATCTGAGTTATTTAACCACAACTGTTTTCAGGTCTGCAGTCTGGTAACATTACCAGTATGTTCCACAGTATATTCTGACATGAATTAATATTATTCATATCCATTAAATCATGTAACTTTTTCATATTCTGATTATGCTTCCTGTAACATTACAAAACATACACAATTCCTTTACACTTCACTTTGCAACAACAATCCTTTTAAATTTCTTTTTAATTTTGTACTTTCAATACATCACTATACTGAGTTCTCGTCTAAATATTGCACTTTCGCTACAAAAAGTAGTGATGTTTAAATAACTAACAGCTGTAGCTACTGGAAAAATTCTACAGGCTTCCTGTTGAATTTTAGTACTAATATGATTCACTGGGAATGAAATGGCAACTCCTAATATTGCACATCTCAAAGTATTTGTTACATATCTATTTTAAATGGTGAAACACAACTGTTTTCATATCTCAACTCAGATAACACTAACCAATTTGCTCTACAGTAAAGTCTAACAGGAGATAACATAAATGATATTCAGTATACTATGTAGTTTTCTAATATTACCTCCCATTACATCACAAAAAGTGTTGCAGATTACACACTCCCATTATACTTTCACTGGGCAACGGTATTTTTTTCTTTTTCAAGTTTTGTACTTTAATCACATCACTTCAAAGGTTTCTTACATCAATACTGCACTTCAGCTACAAAACGTAGTACTGTTTTACTGACTACCAGATGTAGCTACAAAATCAGTTTGAAAAAATTCTGCAAGTCTCCTGTTAACCTTCAATACAGCACTAATTTTAGGTTCTTGGAATGCAAAGACAAAATTTCACAGTTTCATTCCACACATTTAAATTACTGCAGTACACTGATAACGAAAATGAATGTATTATCTGCTTAGTGAGTGAATTCTGCTATCCTCTGGACAACATTTACATCATTCAGAATGAGCTTAATAAGGGCTCGAGCTTGGAGGGTAGCTGGGTCACGCTCTTCACTGTCCTCTTCACAGTCATCATCTGCAGTGTCTGCAGACAATCCCATTTCTGCTTCAAGCACTGAAAATATTAGACATTATACCACTAAATCTGCAAAACAGAAGAATGATTTGACAAATATCAGAGTTAGTTAAATGCATGAAAGCATACAAAGAGCATTCATAAAAAAATTATTTTCCCCTACAAAAATCATGACTTGAAGCAGCATAAAAGTTCATATGCATCTCTGAAACTGGAAGCATAGTTACAAAGTGCTTCCATTGTAAGATATACATATACATAAGAATGTTATGACAACAGCAGGGGATAATTTTCAAAGCTACAGAAAGAAATTAAATTGTAATTCATTTATATGCATATCACATATTTCTATCCTCTGGATATGTCTAACAAAAAGAAATGGCCAAACCTTCAAGCTGCTTTTCAATCTGGTCAAAGCGCTTGGTAATTTTTGTTTGTACAACTTGTACATGTTCCAAAAGGTTCAGCTTACAGTTGACTGGTTCAATCCTCTCTGCTTCAGGAATTATAGGTGCAGGCACTGTAAAAAGAACTCTCAATAAAACTATTGTTCTATTATATATAAAGTTTTTGCTTGACTAACCCCATTCTCCCTTAGAAGAAATACCATGGGAAAGATAGGAAGAAGTAGTTGGTAGGAACATGAGGCAAGAACCTCTGAATCAAAGATAGGTGAAAGTAGTTGGTAGGAACATTGGGCAAGAACCTCTGAAAACACTGCACCAGAGTTGACCTCTGCCAGTGGCCTGTTAAGGGTGAGGCACTAAAGACTAACAAGTGGCACTGAAGTTCAACAGTTATGGAGACTCTTTTGCCATGGCCATCCCCTTAAGGGAGTTCCCAAAGGATACGGGCATTAAGAGATATAGATAGATGGATAGATAGGGTTAAATGTCTATCTATCTATTATCAGTAACTCCATCTACTTGGGATGAATGAATCCTATGCAAGCATGCAACATCTTTTGGAATTCATTTTCCAGAAGTGGGGTCCTAACCCCACATACTGGTATGGGACAGAAACAATCAGGTCCATAAGGCAAACCTACACCCCAACCCTGCCAAAATGTTATCAATGGGAAACTTTTCTTTTTGGCATCCTTCTCTCACTGTTATTTCAATCTTCTTTCCCCTAAACATATGCATGCATAAACACTCACTTTTGAAGACTGTATTCCTACTTGATACACTTTCTCTCCAAAGTTCACATTTTAATGCTCTGTTTAAGAAGCTATGCTTTTCTTTACCTTCATAAAAGGTGAATGGTGATTTCCTTCCTGTGTATATGGCCAAATATTTCCTAACTGACAGTTATTTTCACTTGGGTGTTCCTTACAATTACTTGCATTCTTCCCATAACTAAATAATCTACATGAATAATCTCACTCGAAACACATGAGACTTCTTGGAAAGATCTGGCATATGCTGCCCTGCTTTATATGTAATACAAAACCTCTTGAGTATCTACAGATATAATACTTAATTGTTTCTTTATCCATTACATTGTATGTACTACATATTTCATACAATTACATCTATACCTTTCAGTAAATGATATTTTTCACTCAGTATATCACAGATAAAGAACCATTGTTTTTATATATATCTTTTCGCAATATTAATCGAATATAAAATGTAGCTCTTTTTTGTAATGCAAGCCTCTTTTAATATTCACTGCAAAGTGTCCATTGCTGACTCTTATCAAAATTATTCTGTCAATGACCATCCATCTGATAATAAAAAATTGAAGTAGGAAAGTAGAAAACCTTTTCCGAACTTAAAAACAAAAAAAATCCTACTACTGTTACTACTGGAATAACTTCAGGAAAATTAACATACCAGACTGAACAATACCAGCTGAAGGCACATGAGAAGCAAGGGCTGAGCTTGCTTGAGTTGCTAACTGCTCTAATTCAGTTTGTGAAGACAGGAGGGCTGCTAGATCACTACCACCTGGCATACCTCCCTCTCCTGCTGCCCCTAATCCTCCCAGGTCAAGTGCAAGGTCATCACCATCATCCAACTGTGTATCATCATCATCTAAGGCACCTTCTGCTCCCTCCATATCTTCTGGCTGGGAAAGGTCTGTTGCATCTATAACTGTTGATTGAGAGAGTTCCATTCCTTCAATACCTTTATGCTGGCCCATCTCTTTATCTTCTGTATCTTCAGATTCCATAACTGATCTTTTTGCTTCTCTTGGCTGGTGTATTTTAACTTCTACCTCTTCCCTTGGGTGGGCAGTTTTAGTTTCATCTTCTGTTTTAAGATGAGTGGTTTTAGCATCATAATTCTCATCCACACTTCCTTCAGGAGAACACTTCTTTATAGCATCAACATTCTTAAGAGAGTCTTTTGTTTCACATTCATCATCTCCCTTGATTACCTTGTTTTCATCGCTAATCTTTGTTTTATCTTCATGAACAACATCTGCCTCAGGTTTTTCCTCCTTGCATGAAAGCATGATTTTACTTTCACCCTCGTAATTACCTGTTTCATTCATTTCTGCTTCTGGTTTGTCTTTATCTTCTGAAATCTTTCTTTGACTAATTTCCTCCTCTTCATAAATTTTTGTCTCATCCTTACATTCTTTCTGAACAGAATCTCCCTCAGAACCTCCTTCTTTACTAGCAGACACTGTTTCTTCATCTCCACAGTCAAAAGTTGCTTCAGGCTTCTTTTGCAAAGAAGGATTTGTCTCATTCATGGTTTCTTCCTTAGATATAACCTCACTTTTTATTTCTGTGTCCATTTTTTCATGAGTACAATCTTTTGGGAGAATGGTATTAGCATTATCCAGCAATGGATCTTGTTGGGCAGTTTCTCCTGGTTCTCTACTTAGAAGTGATGTTAACTTTTGAGACTGCTGTGAAGACTCTAAAGCAGACTTATTTTCATGAGATGCATCTCTAGTTACTGCTTTTTCTGTGGTCTTAACATTTTCTGCTATATCTACTGAGATTTCTTGTGCATATTCAGCAGATCCCTTCACTAGATTATTTCTCTTGCCACCTTCAGTTTTCTCTCCATACTCTAAATCACTATCTGTTCTACTCCCTAGTTCTAATTCTGCTGATTTTGATTTAGTCTGCAAAATACTGCTACTTTCACCTAGACCACTTTCTGTTTCTGCTGCAGTAGATATATATAAGCTTTCCTTTGGGGAATCACTAATTCTTCCACTTTCTTTGGTTAAGCTGATATCTACATTAGTCTCACTTGTATTTTTTGTATCAGCTCTGTCACTTTTTACCTGATCATGAGAAAAAGTGGATGTATCTCTATGATCAGCACATGAAACAGGTTGACACCCATCATCAGTTACAGGAATATCATCTGTCTTGCTCTTAACATCAACCTTTTCTTGTTTGATCTGTTTTACTGTATGGGCAGCTGATGCATGTTCCTCAGTATCAGACATCTCTTCTGTCATAGGAATCTCAGATGAAGTATTATCTGTCTTAACGCTGTCCATCAAACCCCCTTCTTTACTTGGCTTATCATTAGTTACTTTAATGACAATGTCAGTGTGTCCTTTCTGGGTTAAATCAGTATCATCAGTTTTCAGGGCATCTGACTGAACAGAAAACTGTTCCACATTTATCTGCCCAGATGTGTCCCAAACTCCTGGATGATTAGGCTTCATGCCATTCTCTACTGGGGAACTGGTGCGTGAAGTACAGGTATCTGGTACATCTGCATTGCTCATACCTCCAGTTATGATGTTGGGATCTGCCATCATTGGGTTAGTTAGAGCCGAATTTAGATTTGAACCATCATGTTCAACTATGTTCATTAGTTCATGCAGGGGAGCCATTGTGTCTGCATTAACAGATGTAGATGCTCCTTTATTTTGATCACTGTCTTCTTTCTTTTCATCCCACTTCTTGTGCCACATGACAAACTTGGGATGGTCTGCTTCCCTAAAATACAGAGAAAAAAATATAAATCTGCAACATCTCAATCAATATTCAGTTTTAAGGATAAACACTATGGAACAGAAGATAATATACATTATATAGTTTATCAGCTCAAAACAACAGTCTACAAGATCTAATATATTACTCACTAATACTCATACACTTTCTGTCAATACATGCAGCCTTGCTATTTATATAAAATCACCAGACATTTAATGGATATCTCTAAGATCAATAATGCAATTCTTAATTCTCTAAAACTTCAACATTACAATTACTGTATTCAGGTGAATTATAAAAGACAGCTAGAGACTGGATGAGTGAATAAAAGCAACATATGTTACTTTGCAAAGGTGGGAAAGGTAATCAAGTGTACAAAAAAAAAATGCTGTTCAACACCTATTCATTAATGATTCTGTAAAAACAAGTTTTGTTGCTGTTTATTCCTTGTATGCTTCAATGGTGGTGGATTAGTAATCATTCCAAACTTTTAAGCTTTTATACCTAAGAGAATAACACAAATACTATATAAATACATTTTTTCATGTTTTAGACTCAGTACTTTTGTATGTTTGTTTTATCTTAATGAAAACTGTGAAGTTACACATTAGTAAATCTGTGTTCTATGATACACACTCATCTAAACATTTTCTCAATAACCCATATCTCCACTAACCCAATGCCCTCTAAAAGCAATGATTTTGGTGTGAAGGGATTCTCAAATATTAGATATAATGATAAAGTATTATGGTAAATTGTATTAGAACATTAGTATATCATAAATCGTACTTAGCAATATGAAGTTTAAGTCTCAGGGAATGCAGAATTTGTGACAACTGCAGCACATTGGCAGTCAGTTCATGACCCCTTCGTATACAGGCTTCCAACCGGGCATCACCAAGGGTTCGAGAAAATGAAAATCTGAAGAACAAGTTTGGGGTAAATATATTTCTAAGTTCCAAGAATAAGAAATTTCTAATACTAATACTAAAAGTCACATTAATATGCATTATATGCTTACAAGTAAAAGCAGCCATTTGTTACACTGTATGGACTCTAAAGAGATTGTATGTCTGGGTGAATTACATACTTCAGTGGGGGAACAGAACTAAGTGCAATTTAGGTCTATTTCTCCTCCTTGTACTGTAAACTGTACAACTGGGTATCTTTGTCCCCTTAGTTCCCTCACCCACCCTATGGTTTACTTCACCTCCTACAGTCCCATATGCTGCCATGTCCACCCAAAACACTTCACTTCCTCTAGGTTCTCCACAGACTCACGTTCAAACCAACATATCTTGCCCCTTTGCTAAATCATGGAATAATTAATATTTAGTATTTAATCTATTATAACAATAAAATCAATTCATAATCTATGAATATACTTTAGCAGTAATATAACATATAAAATGGTGAGATCTAAGGTGATGTGGCAACATCAGGAGAACTGCACTTCCTCTCTCTGAAGTCTGGAGAGTGACTTAACAGAGTTTTCAATACCCATATGTGCCTCAACCCCATCCATACTCTTCCCCAGAATTCAGTTTTGAAATTGTACCAGGAAATGTGTGTGTGTAAAAGTACATTCTTGGTATTTCCCAGGCAGACAAACTTGTACGCTCTAAGCAATTACAGGGTTAAAAATCATTACCACTGTCAACTGTACAATACCTCTCTTTACTAACCTTGGTAGACGGCCTTCCTTGAGCCAGTCCTGGTGATGTCTGAACTTGTGTGAGGATCGTTCCAGCTTTGGATGGTCACAAAGGGAGCAGATGTACTTGTCTGGTACCTGGTCTTCCCCAACTATGTTGTAACAAGCACCATGTTGCCAGCACAGACATACATCACACTACAGGGTTAAATTATGAAATTAGTGACTAACTTCTGAATTAAACACATGGTAGTAATAAAAGTCTTATCATTCATATGAAGATGCTGTGGTGATATAAAGGCATATTAAGCTTTTATCAAAGATTTCCTTCCTAACTATAACACTTGAGTTAATCTGGTAAACAAAACACCTGTAGCATGAGTCCCTCCTCCTCAGTAGATCCACAGCCACAATTGATGATTTCTGCAGAAGACTCTTGGACACATGAATTCTCTGCTCCTTCAGCCCAAGTATCAGTAGTGTCCTCTTCCACTTCTAAGTTTGGAGGTTCTAAAGAAGAGAAACAAGGGAACTTTAATACATATTTCTATTATGTAATGAATAGATCTTCCATATAAAACACTGCTCAATTCATTATATGTGAAGAGATTATCAATCTCTTCAATAAGACTCAGTTGCAATTTCAAATGTACCAAAACTGTACCCCTATCCTAATCCAAATTTTTGAAGAGCATTTTTACCTTCAGAACTATGAACTTTCTTGACTGGGGAAGCTGAGACACTGGCTTCAGATACAAAAGAATCTGAAAGCATTCAGAATAAGGATGAAGAATAGTTTTTTTTTATGTTAATACTGCATATTCATTTCTCGTCACAGTCTTCTGTTTTTGAGGCTCCTCACATGCAATATCACACAATATACTTTACAATAAAGATATGGTGTATATCTTTTTTGTTTAATAAAGTGAGGAAGTGAAAGGTGGGTCCATAAAATAAGCATGGATAATTGGGAATAAGCAGATTAAGTGGGTTTTGAGAAATGGACTTGAAAATACTGTAGAAAACAGAGGAATGAAAGTACTTTATATCCCTTAGGACAAGAGAGAAAGAACACTACCTTTCTATCTTCTGTATGTCACAAAAGAAAACTAAGAGGGGCAAGAGTAAGGGACTGGAAATTCTCCTAGCAAAAGAGGAAATCTGTTAAGAAGACAGAATTAAAGACTTGGGAATTATGGTAAAAAAAAAGCTCGAATATGGATAAAGTATTGATAAAAAGATATTATATGGTCCAGTAATGAAAATGAGAGCATTCAACTCGAGAGAGAGACCATTGA
>JAUTYZ010191174.1:0-10242 GCA_032273725.1 Panulirus interruptus
TTTGAGAGAGAGAGAGAGAGAGAGAGAGAGAGAGAGAGAGAGAGAGAGAGTAATTACCTTTTTGTATAATACATGGAAAGAGTTCTAAAATCATGGGGCCCTGCCTCCTGAACTTTCTGTTTCATCAAGTCGCCTCTTAAACTTTTGTAAATTGCCAGCATTCACTTTCACCTTGGTCAATTTACTCCAAACATCCACCATCCTAACACTAAACTCAGTACCATACTTCTTAACTTCCTTTCTAATTTTTTGTCATGGCTTCTGTTCTTTTTGGTGCTGCATCTCTCGAGAGCTGCTCACTGTCAATATCACCCTGCTGATTTAGAAACTTGAAGGCTGTTATCATGTACCCCTTCTTTCTCCTTGCCACCATGGTGAACAGTTTTGTGGTCCTCACCTTCTCATTGTAACTCAGTCCCTTCAGTTCTGGTACCATTTTAGATGCTCTTCTCTGTACCCTCTAAATCAGATCTTTGTGCTTCTTAAGGTGTAGTGACCTGACTTGCATGGCGTGATCCAGTTCTGGTCTTCTATAATTAATGGATGATGTATTGTTCATATCTTTATCCATATACTTTGAAGTGATTCTAATATCTGCCAGTTTGCCTTTTTCACAATATTCCCGATGTGATCTGGCATCATATTAGGCAAAATGCTGACCCCAGGCATTTCACACAGAGTTCCCAGCAATTCATTTCTTGCTAGGTAATACAGTAATCACACCGAGGCCTATTTTCAATCTCTTCCATACTCATTACCTTGTACTTACTTGGACTGAACTTCATCATCCATTTATCTGACCCAGTTTAAAGTTTGTACAGGTTTCCCTGTAAGCTGATGCAATCACAATCATTCTTTATTTCTCTCATGACCTTGGCATCATTTGTAAACATTTTTAGATTCAAGTTCATCAGGCAAGTCCATGCATGAAGAACAGCAGCAGCCCAAGATCAAACCCTACAGCACACCACTGGTGACCCCAGTCCACTTCGAAGATGTGCTTCCTACCAAAGTCCTTTGCTCCCTTCCATTGAGGTGATCTTCTATCCAGTGAAGAAGTCTGTCTTTTGTGACTGCAATTCATGTTTCTTTATCAACCTCCAACTGGGAAGAGTGTCAAATGCTTTCTGGGGTCCAAGAACACAGTCTACCCACACATCTCTGATTTGAGATGGATCTCATGACACAAATCTCTAAAAGATTGGTTATGCCTGACCTCCTTTCCTTAAAACCATGTTAACTCCTAGTCAGAGAGTATCTTCTTTGCAAGTAGTCATTCATTTACTTTCTGATTATCTTTTCCAGGGTTCTGCAAACCAATTTTGCTGGTTACACTATCTGTAATTTAGCATGATTACTTGAACACCTTTCTTAATAAAAGTACTACATTTGTACTTCATATCTTTGGAACTACCCCTTCCTCTAGTGATTTACAGAACAAAATTTTAAGTGAGCTAGCAAGTGCCTCCATAAATTCCTTCTGCAAGTATAGGGTGACTTCATAAAGACCATGGGTCTTATATGGGTCAAATTGCTTTAGCACCCTGATTATGTAATTTCTATCAATTTCCATACCTTCCGAGACTTCATCTCTCTCTCACCTTGGTAAAGTTGGTACATTATTGTCCTCCACAGTAAAAACACATTTAAACCTATCGTTCAACTCCTCACATGTTTCCCTATTTTCTTTAAGAATTCTTTCCTCTAAGTCCTTTAGCCTGATTAGCTTCTCTTTAACCAACAATTTGTTCCTGAATAACTTTTGGAAAAATTTTGGACTGTCTTATGCTTTGTCACAATGCTCTTTTCTTTATCTCTGTTCATCCCTCCATACCTCACTCCTTGGTCTCCTGTATCTTTCATATGCTGAATGACTTCAATGTCTTTTATATCTCCTGCATAGTACATTCCTAAGCTCTTTCATAATGTCATTTCCTGTTGTATCATATTTCTCTCCATTTTGATCGTCCTCCTTTGCTGGCCCCCCCGGGTTCCAGTGTTCTGACCCATTTTTTAAAGATTCATAGAACTTACTATAGCACTGGTCTATATTCTAATTATAATACTCCTTCTCCCACTCAATATTCTCAAAGAACTTGACCAGTTTACATAGGTCCCTAATCTGTACTGTTCCCCAATGATCCCCTTCTTGCATTCTCCTTTACCATACTCAAAATCAACCTCTACATGATTACTCTTGCCAACAGGAGTATCATACTTCATATGTTCTATTTCTATGCTACAGTGTTTAAAGAAAAAGTCAAGTATAGATAGTGTATCATCCCCTCCTAGTGCTCATATGCTCTAAGACCTGCTGATACAGGAAGTTCTCCAGCATACTCTTTAGGAATCTAAGGAATCTAGGAATCCATAGGAATCTAAGAACCCATAGGAATCTAAGTTTTTTCTGACTATTTCCCTGTAACTGAAAGTCCCCATCATCAGTATTTTACCATTTTTGATGATGAAAGGTCTTGCTGCTTCCATTACCACCCTCGCTGTTCCTTTACAGTTTATAATATATATACCTGCTTTGGGTCAATGCAGTTCTTTGGAAGGCTGTGAACTAACAGTATTACAATACAATTCCTATCCCCAGTAATTTTAAACATAATCTATTGTATGAAGGAAATGCCTACACCTATTTCCTAGAATTTGATGGAATCTCTTATCAAGGAAGTTAATCTCCCCCTCCTTTATCTTCTCTGTCCCTTCTTGGTACTGTTTTTATATAACCCTTAAGACAGACCAGTTTAGACTTTAGTTCATCTGTATTTCTCTCTCCACCACTTCCACAATATCAAGGTTGCAATCTCATATAAAGCCCTTGAATTCAGTTCCTTTCCATTTGCTACTAAGACATTTGAATATGCATACAGAACTTTCAGACTTAGGTACTTGCTATGAGTTACTTCAAGCCTCCTTAGGCTAGAAATGGATTTGCTGTTCCTCCCTCTGGCCTGCTCAGATTCCTCTTTAATTTTTTTCCTTTCGCCAGTTCTCTTTGGCTATCTCTCTTTCCTTGGACTCTTACTCTTGACAAACAATCTTTTCAATATGTCTTTTTGGCAAGTTTATAAACTTCATTAAGCACCTTGTGACTACAGAACTCCACATCAAATTTTGCCCTAAATGGCCTTCCCCAGGTATCTTGTCTGTATTTCCCCATTCTCCAAAGTTCTTCTATTTCTCCACTTGTCATTCTGTGTTGGTAAAAAAATTCTTGCTTTGGTTTGAAGTCTTCTACTTGCATGTTTTGAACCCTCATTGCCAGAATTTTGAATTTTATGAGTTTTTGTAAAAATTTCTAATTATGACTTATTTGTCATGTCTAACATATGGTGACTAAAATTCTATAAAAGTTAATTCTCTACTAAAATAGGCACTCTTCTCTGTCAACCTGTCCATCCCCAGTGTGGTGACAATGTGAGGAAGCTGCCAGATGTATGACTACTAACCCCCAAACACAAATGCCAATCATTAATCTATTTCCTTGGCAGGATAGAGATTGCTGGCTGCTGGGGTGTAACATTTCTGGAAAAATATTTTGTTGTTGAACGGGAAGGCTGTGCTGACGATATGGGAGGTATGAATAGGAAAATAGTGGGGGTGTCATTATACCATTGAAAAATGTTACTGGATCAGGGTGTAGTGGCTAATGAGGGAGGAAATGGTGGTAGTTAGGGTGTGGTGGCTAGGGAAGGTGGGAGTGGTGTGGTGTGGTGTGGTAGCCAGCAAGAGAGGGTGTAGTGGCCAGGGAGGGGTGAAGTGGTGGTAGTGAAGGAGAGGGTGGTAGTCAAGGAGGGAGGGAGTGGTGGTGGTGGTGAGGGAGGGGGTGGTAGTCAGGGAGCGAGGAAGTAGTGATGGTGAGGGATGATGTGGTGGCCAGGGACGGAGGTTGTGGTAACCCTTCACAGGAGCAAAAGGTTCCTAAGGTCTTTGTACACGTCGTCATCATCATTCCTGAGCACAAAAATTAGAACAGCTACAGTACTGATCTATGTGCAACAGAAGGAAAATAAATAAGAAAATGAACAACAAAAGGAATTCAAGTCAAAACCCTGGAAGGCCTAATAATAAAAATAGAAAAGAACAATGATGTTAAAGGTAATACTAATGATATTATAGCAATAACAAGCAAAAATTGCATTTTGATCACAGATCAATAAAAGACATGCTTATACCATCATGAGTGTTCACGTGCTAATATATTCTACACTTCTCTTTGAAAACTCTGTACAAAACCTTTAAGTACTTTACTATTGCATATAATTTTTAGAATAAGGTAGCTTACCTGACATCTCATCCATGTCGAACAGAATGTAAAAAAAATCCACACACAAATGCTGTTTACAACTGAGTGGAATCGCTGATATAAGAATTGACCAATCAGTGTGCAACACCTCTAACGAGTTGCCACAGTCCTGAAGAATTCATCAATATCGACATAGGGGTGGTGGAAATTTATATGCAGTAAGCTACATCCAAGAAATGGCTGCATGAAAAATTTGTCACTCTTGTCCACAGAGGGTTAAATCCATTGCCTTAAGTAACTGCTGGACCTTGCACCCTTCTCTGACCTCCCTGTTTGTCAGACGGCTTCCAGCCCAAAGACCATAAGACTTCCACCTGTTACCTTCCTCTGTATGGCTTCCATTATCTGCAGAGTGATCTATCTTTCTGTTATTTCCAGCACTCTTGCCATGTCCAACTCATCTCTTATCTTCTCTAAAATCTAAATTTTCATTATCACAAACCTGTCTTGTACTATATTCAGGTGTGTGTATGTGTGATTGCCTATCTGTACTGCACAGGGAGGGAGTTTTACGCTCACAGGGCCCAATCTCGAATATTCTCTACTACAGTATAACTTTTTAAACTTCAGTATGCTGTCCACATTTACCACATCCTCTTTCAGTTTATTCCATTCATCCACTACTCTTAGACTGAAAAAGAACTTTTTCAAATCCTTCTTAACAAGTTTCTTTCTCAATTTCATGTTATGTCCTCTGGTTTTTCTATCCCTACATCTCTTGAAGAACTGTTCACGGTCTTTGTCATCTCTATCTTAAAAACTTAAAGACTGTGATCACTCACTCTTCTCCCTTCCATGTTGGGCAAATTCAAGGCCTCTAGCCTTTCCCTGTAGCTCAGCTCTCTTGAAACTGTTACCATTTTTGTTGCCCCTCTCAGAACTTTCTCTTCGTGCTTCATTAGGTGCAGTAACCAAACGTGAGAGGCATATTCTACTTCTGGCCTTATGTAGGATATAAACAGTATCCTAAATATTTCCATATTCATATACTTGAAAGCTATTCTAACATCTGACCAGACACAGTTTGTTTCCTTTACTGTTTTCCTAATGCAAGACTTTGGTGACAGGTTCAGAATGATGTCAACTCCAAAGTCCCTCTCCATCTCACACACAGAATTCTGAAGCTTATATCCTGCTACATGATAATCATACTGAGGCCTTCTTTCATTCTGTTCCATCCTAATTACTTAACAATTGCTTGGGCTGAATTTCAGCAACCATGAATCAGACCAACTTTGGAATCTGTTTAGGTCCCACTATACAGTGATGCAATCCTCTTCACTCTTCACTTCCCTCATGACCTTTGCATCATCTGCAGAGTCCTATGCATAGATCAAGGAAAGTAATGGTCCTACAATAGAATGCTGTGGCAATCCACTAGTGATCTCAATTAATTTTGAGAAGGCTAATCTGACATGTGTCCTTTGTTACCTTCCACTAAGATAATCTTCTTTCCATCGAAGGAGTTTCCCCTTATTCCTGCCTGGTGAACCAGTTTGTTAATCAGCCTCCCATGCAGCACAGTGACAAATGCTTTGTGACAATCCAGATACAAACAATCCACCAAGTCTTTCCTGTTGTCTAAGACTGAGCTTGCTCTCTTATAGAAATATAAGAGGTTGTAATCCATGACCTTCTTTCCCTAAAATCATGCTGTTTTCTACTTCGGTAATTTCTCCTTTGTAGATAGTTATCTTCTTCCTTTCCGATTTTCTTTTCCAGAATGTCACAGACCACACTCATCAGAGACTGGTTTGCAGTTAAAGCCTCTTACCAATCTCCTTTCTTTTATACATATATGATGTTTACACTTTTCCACATCATTGGCATTTTGCCTTTCTCCAGCAATATCTTGAACAGCATTTCTAGTGGCTTATCTAGTGTATCAGCACACATCTTCGGCACACATACAGAAATTTCATCAGAAACATGAGCCTTGTATGGGTCAACACCTTTTAGAATTCTGCCAATGTCTTTTCTAGATATCTCAATGCTTTCCAAAACCTCCTTCTCATTCCATCTCATTGTTGATGGGGCTTTAACGTTTTCCATATTGAAAACGCTTTTAAACTTTTCATTTAGCTCTTCACATATCCTTATATCATTCTCTACATCTCTTCTCTCAGAATCCTTAACCCTTTAGCAACGTAGTTTGGATATAACTAAATAAACGGTTATAACCACACACTGCAAAATCAGGATTTACCCCAAGGCTACTGAAAAAAGTTTCCCTCCATTGCAACATGTGAAAATATCCTCATGTACTTGAAACAAATGACAAATCTGCATGCATGTTGCCATCTGTGTTCTATGCTATGAAACCTGGATGTTTATATGCCTCAGCTGACTGACCACATACATACGGTGTTTTGAACATATATATATATATATATATATATATTTCAAGAACCTTGTTTTGCAGTATTTCACAATTTCTATAGTATTTTGAATGCAATTACTATACTGTATAGTGAAGGATTACCTTTAAAATTAAAAATCATGTAAAAATAAGGACTTTTATTTTCTATTACAAAATTGCCAACTTTACAAGAAGTCATATATAATCTATATAAAGACAGCTCCTTTATATCTTGAATATTGTTATCTAAATAATTTTCTTATATTTTGCAATGATTCTGGCATCTTATTGACTTAATTTTGCCTATATTTATGCCATTTACTGGAAAACATTCTTATTCAAATTTTCCTAAATTTCTCTTTAAATCATTATTTTTTCACTATTCAATATAGTTTTCAAGGAATATTACTGTCATATATAGAAAATACAGCTTCTTTTAATATTGAAAAAGTAATACAAAAGGACAAATAGATTCTTTAATTTTGGGCAGATAACCCACACCTATTGGGAATCTGCCTGAAAATAAATTGTGCAGTGAAACAGTAAGCCTGATTAGCTGCTCTTTAACTGACAAATTACTCCTGATGAATTTATGGAATAGCTTCATATTTTTCCCTGACTTGTCCACAATAATCTCTTCAGTTTCTTTGTTCCTCCCTTCTTATCCTGCTATACTCGTTCCTTGCTCTCTTATACCTTGTAAATGCTGACGACTGGTGTGCCTCCAATAACTATGTCAAAGCACAATTATTTGCTCTCTGACATCTTTTACTGAAATATTCTTTCCCCTTTCTTAATCTTCCCTCTACATTTGACGCGAGAAGTAAGCACCCATGATCCTACATAGTAAATTCCACACAAACTTACACCACAATACCCAGGTTCCTAGCTAATGATTGCCATTTCCCAATACATGCTATAAAAGAATTTGTTAAGTTCTATGTAGCTGTCATGATTCTATCTCCCATTTAATGCTTGTTTCATCTCTGCTATTTTAACTTCCTCATTTACCACGAAATCAAACTTAAGCATTACATGATCACCAAAATGCTGTTGGAAATTTTCCTTAATGTAATCTATAAACTTGTGTCTCCATGATTATGTAACAATGAGAACTCAAATTCCCTCAGTATATCTTTACGTACCTGAAATCCCTGAGTATAAGTATTATAACTTCTCTGAAAAGAGCTTCATGCACCATTCTGATTGTTCCTTCACTGTTATCATTGTACATTTGTTATGAATTGTTAAAATTCTTTAGAGGATTATATAATAGCATCACAATGCATTTCTTACCCAAAATTACTCTTCCCATTATATACTGTATGAATGAGCCATCTTAAGGTTATCTCTAATTTGGGAGAGCTAATTCTCCTCCTCCTTTGTCTTCTCTTTCTCTCCACACAAGATGGAATAGGTGCGATCACATCTCTTTAGTAATTTCTGTTTCCACAACTCTGTTTATCTAAACTATTTCTCATGTGCATTCTTCAAAGCAAATATCTGACCCACACATCCTCTACAACTCTTGCAATCATATTGTTCTTCCCCAGTCTGATGCTCTGTGCATGCCATCACCCCCTCAATCACCACTCTTCCATACAACTTCCAAGGTACATTTAACAAACCTATAACACTGTAATTCAAACATTCACCTTTGCCCCCCTTATCTTTATACAATGGCACTATACATGCACCCTGCCAATCCTCAGACACCTCATCATGATCCATACACAAAATGAAAACACTAACCATTCAACAACTCAACCACCTTTCATAAGAAATTCAACTGCAATACCATCTACTCCAGACACCTCGGCACATTCCATCTTACACATAGGTTTCACCACCTCTTCTGTTTTCATCACACCACTTGCCATGACTCTCTCATTTTGCATACCTCCCTGACCCAAACACCCTATACCTTCTACCCTGTCATCAAATATATTCAATAATCTTTAAGAGTACTCATTCTATCTCCTCTTCACCATATCTCTGCATGCCTCCTTCACCAATGTTCCCATTTGTTTTCTTGTTTTTCTCACAGTATTAAACTCCTTCAATAATATTTTCTTACTCTCCCTGAAGTTTACTGATACTCACTCTCTCTCATGTGCATTGTTTTGCAGCTCCTGCACCTTCCTCTAGACCTCCTTCTACTTTCTCATGTACTTCTCCCAATCACTCGCAATCCTTCCCTGTAAGTAACACCCATACATCTCTATTTACTTTTGCACTAACAACTTGACTTTGTCATCCCACCACCAACTACCCTTTTTCACCTGCCCAACTCCCAAATACCACACGCTTCTCTCACACATGCCAGCAATGCTTCCTTACACAACTCCCATTCCTTATCCACTCCCCTAGCTGCATTTACTCACACCTTTTGCAATTCTACACTCAATCTCTTTACAAAAGCTTCTTTTCACTCACTCACTTTCACTACCCACTTTTCACCCGAATTATCTCCCCTTTTCCGAAAGCTTCTACAAATTTTCACCCTCAGCTCCACCAGGTAATGATCAGACATCTCATCAGCTACCACTCTCAGCACATTCACGAGTCTCTCTTTAGTATGCCTATAAATTAAAACATAAACCAATAAAGCCTGCCTACCATCTTTCCTACAACACATATACTTATGTATGTCCTCTCTTTAAAACAGGTATTCCCAATTACTTATCCTTTTTCAGCACATAACTCCACAAGCTGTTCAACATTTCCATTCACATGACTGAATACTTCATGCACCCCCCAGTTATACCCTGAACTACCACATTACTCACTTTTGCATTCAAGTCACCCATCACTAATTCCCAATCCCTTGCATCACAAATACTGACACACTCACCCAGCTGTTCCCGGAACAGTCACCTCTCTTTGTCATCCTTGTGGGCAGGTGCATAAGCACTAATAATCACGCACCTCTCATAATCATTATTTTCAATTTCTTTTTATAAAACTGATGTTAAATCTGCAAGTTTCTAAGTGTTTGATACTTTCCCTTCTCTTACCAATTTGTTGAATATTTTATTGATGAGATATGCAATCTGTTGGCTTATTTCTTTCAATATTCTACTGATATGTCATCTGGACTTGCTGATTTATCAGGATTTACATTAAAATTTGTAAATACTTTAGTACTTCACAGCTTTGAGTGGCTGAAATCAAGCAGGTAGTAGTTGGTAGGCAGCAACCGATAAGGGAGGTATATTACTAGTACTACCTGCCTGGGTATCAGGAGGGATAGTGACAGCTGTGTAGCGAGTCAGCACCTCAGTGGTTGTCAAATTGCACTCCTCTGACCAAGATAGCTGTCTTTTCTTTCTGCCTCACCCACACATGGACTGCTGGCATTCTGTCCATAAACATGCAATCTCTTCTTGTCCCACGCAGCACTCGACAACACTTAACTTACACAACACTAGCCCTGCATTTTGGCAAAATGGTAGGAGCAACAGATATAAGTAGTAGGTGAGAACTTTAGGCAGGAGCATAAGGTAGAAACATCAGGTAGAAGTAGTGGGTTGGAACATTAAGCAGGAACATTAGGTAGAAGCAGGTG
>JAUTYZ010191284.1:0-10698 GCA_032273725.1 Panulirus interruptus
AAGAGTGGGAAGGGTTATGATGATCAAGGAAATCGTCAGCAAAATTATGCGAAACGCTGAAATTTATCAACAGACCCTTTGAAAACCTAACTTTACTTCACCCTGGGGCTGAGATTTACCTTTACTATCAATATTATAGTCGAAAAATGACAACCTTGTCGTTATCGTCCTTTCGCCATGTTGGTTGCGTGCGGCGGGAGGATGTCAACACTCTCAGCGAACACAGCAAATACAGTCAGCGAACAAACTCACCAACAAGTGAATGCAAAGACACCTTAACTTTCACTTATTTTTCAAAAAAAGGATCAAAAATAGTGAATTTTGGTTGCCAGGGTAAGCTAGCCTAGCTTTTTATTTGTTCTGTTGATTTATGGAAATGTTTCATTTGCTTTTTCCTTATATCTTCCCTGATCACCAAAGCCCTCCCCTGTATTACATCTATTATCGTCAGTGATTCCAATGTAAACCTGTTCACCTTGCAAAGATAGTAATCAACATAATTATCAGCAGCATTAGAATAACTGTAACCCAAATCATGAATCTTTCCCATGTCTTAAAACCGTGCCTTAATCACTTCAGAGTCAGACGATACAAGTTAATTCACTCGGACTTAGGTATAACGGAAAGCAAATGATAAATATGCTGTATTTATGCATGTTTGAAGTATAATACTGGTTCTTGACTTTTTGAAAGCATTCAATCCAACAACATACACGTATTCTCTAAGTTAATCTGAGACATTTTACTGCTTATGAAATTCCTTTTTTTTTTTTAACTCGTAACGTACTGCTGTTAGTTACAGAATTCAACATGTACAACTGGTGAAATAAACTAACCTCTCCCCTCCCCCCCAATCATTATTCTATTAAGGTATCCCCTGAATAATATTTAAAGAAAATTGATATATGTGTGTGTTTCACAGAAAACAAATAGCTGGGACTCTATGATATTTAAAGAAGCTCTATTTTTAAGGTTGACATTCACACCACTGAAATGTTTATGTGCATCACCCCTGAGAGGAATTTTATCAGAGGATACAAAGTTTCTTTCGGTCCCCCTTCCCTTCTCCATTAGTCATGTTGTTTCTATCCACTGCGGTTTTATGCCATGAGCTGTAAGGCCAAAAAGGGTATGGAAGATGAGAGAGGGAAGGAATGGAGCGCTCTGTTGATTTTCTGCATTTTCTGAGATCCCAGGAAATTCCTAGGCCCCCTTTTGGACCCCCGGGCCCGGGTACGATGTACTTCCTGTATCCACTCTCAGAGGTGTGGGTGATGGTGACCTGCTATCAGTCTACCACATTACTTGTTATACTCCACAAGAAACAGGTGAAGACCCCTAAAATCTTCAAGATAACTTCACTTTTACTATAACCTTGACATGAAAAATTGGGAACCTTGTGACAGGAACTGTCCTACCATCTAGGAGACAGAAGGGGGTGTACTGCTGGGAAATCTGCCACAAGTTGTGGTCAACAGTAGACCCCCTAACCAAACTGCCTGGGGTGCTCTCTCAGCACCCATAAGGAGAAATAAGAGAACAAAAAGATTTCTAAAGATAATCTAAAATCAAAATATCCACAGGAATATAAAATGCCTAGTATACTATGGATGAGATATAAATCTAAATGAATGTCTATTTTTATGTACTTCATCAAAAATCTTAGTGACTGAAAACTTTTACCTTCACAGTCATTATCATTTTCATAACTGAAAGGGTATTTTGAATAAAGAGAAGATAAAAGACATATACCAAAAACATGCTCAGCATGAAAGTAGCAAAGATGTAGATCACTTTTTGTATGTCATTTCCATAACTTCTGATTAAGTTTCTCTTACCTGGAAGTTCTCAAGTGTACTACAGCGTTGCACAAGGTTACGCACTTCACTTTTCATCTTTGATACATAGAGTCGAGCCATGGTAAACTCCTCTTCAAGCTTATTTGGGTCCCCTGAATTCTGAAAATCAAAGAAAATAATTAGTGCTGCCCAGTAATTACCAATTTGTAATGTATAGGGAGGGAGTTTTACACACATGGGGACTCATCTCTTGAACATTCTTTATCATACAACTTAAATTTCTGTATGCTGTCTGCATACACCATGTGTTCAGTCATTTTATTCCATTTATCCACTACTCATATACTATAACAGTACTTCTTCACATCTTTTAACAAATTTCTTCCTTAATTTCATATTACATTTTCTTTTTGTTCTACCCCTACATTTCTTAAAAAACTGTTCACTGTCTATGTCATCAATGTTTTAAAATCTTAAATGTTGCAATCAGGTCATCCCTCACTCTTTTCTCTTCCAAGGTGGGCAAATTTAAAAGCCTCTAGTAGCCTTTCCCTCTATCTCAGCTCTCTTCATTCTTGTTCCATCTTTATTACTCTCTTCTGGACTTTCTCTATTTGTTCTATGTGCTTCTTTAGGTGCAACAACTGCTTAACGGAGATAAGACAAAATTCCATTTCCCTTTCAATGACTATTTCATGTAATTTTTAAGGAGTACATATTCATAACATAAAAGCAATTTTTTGGGTGGTGAGTCAAATCTAATCTGATTATATTGTGTTCTGTTAGTCTTTCAGTTGCACAGCTTACAAAACTCCATGAAAGGAAAGAAGAGCAACCTCATTTTTTAAGAGCATCAAGGTATTTTGTGTAAGGATGCATTTGCAGAATAAAGAGATAGATCCCATCATATTACATAATAATTCCATCTTTAGTATAATTTTCCTAAATCATTCACCTTTTCACTTTCTCCTTGCTCCAGTGACACCAGTCTGGACAACTTGCATTTACACAAACTTCTATTTGGAAATCAGGCATTTGATATCATGAAAATACTGGGGTCGATCAAAAAAAGTTAAAGTCAACACGATATTATAATATACTCTTTGGTGCACAATTTGTTTATAAATCAATTTACATTATAAGGGAAACCGATATACTGACATCTTATTTGGTACTAAATTTTAAGTATTTTATTCTATTTCATTTGAAAAGGGGAAATAAATTGCTGTTAACACACTCTTAAAAATCAAGGTAGAGGATCGGAAGATCTTCCTATTAAGTTCATCAAACCTCATTAAGACCTGCATCACTGCAAATGCTGATGCCATCATCATGTTTTCCTTTCTTCATACTTCTCCTTCTTCCCTCCTTACTCCTCTTTTCTTCCTTACTCTCAATTCCCTTCATCTTTCCTAACCTCCTTTCCCCTTTCTTCTTCCTCATATTTTCTCCCCTCTCCCTTCCATATTCCTCGTCCATCCCTATCTACCATATCCTCCTAATCTGCTCTCTCCATTAACAACTCTATCCTTTACTTTTCCTCCTTCCTCCCATCTTATTTCTAGTTCCTTTCTTAATCTTTTATTATTTCACCATTCTCCTTTCTTCCACCCTCTCTTTTACACCTCTTTTGCCTTTCTTCCTCCTGCTCTTCCCCTCTCTTCTCTCCCTTTCCTCTCATCTTCCCACTCTACTCTCCTCTTCTTCATTCCCCTTTCTTCTTATCTTTCTCTGCCTTTTGCATCTCCTGTTTTTCTTCCTTACTTGCCTTCTTCTCAAAACTTCATTCTTCTTCTTCCTCTATATAATGAAAAGATACTTCCCGTGCCACCCAAATGTCCAATGATCTCATGTACCTTTCTTCAGTATGACAAAAGAAAATCAGGATGGGAGTCTCATGATATGAAGGGGCTAGGTTGACAACACTCTTTCCTGCTAAGACTTAGTCCTAATGACAAAAACTGTCCTACATCCTACATTCATTATGGAACTTTAAAAAAAATAAAGAAAATTGTCAGTCTTACATATCACCTATGGTGTTTACTGAATCTGCTATTTAGTATCTGGCTGAAAATAGATACAAGGTGGCTGATCACTCCAATCCTGTTCAGTCATCACAAGACTCTACCATTAATTTGTCTCTGCATCGATGCCTACTGTTTCCACTTAAGGAAATCAATAAGAAATTTTGAAAAATCCCATACAGTCTTCATAGTGTCAGTATAAATACATTAGCCTGACTGATTCTTGTTTACCATGACCTGACTATTTAATAAAACAGATTATTTAACACTAGTTAGTTGAGGAATTCCAATCTTTAGGTAGCTCCTTAAGAATCTTATGTTGGTTTCATAAAAGAGGCTTTGATTATAAAACAAGCTAGGCAGTTATTTCATATGGGTAAATTTTCCTTTTTTTAGCTGGGGATGAGCCTGTTCATTATGTGGGCTCAGCCCTATTTCCTTTGGGAATAGACTATGTGGATTAACAAGTAATGACAACTTCTCTTAAGAAATTCAATATCTTATTTCATGGTGACTTTATGAGTAAATTCTACTATTCCAAAAAAATTAAACAAAAGCTCTTTTGTAAATGTACTAGTGGAGAATGGAAATTTTTCTTTACAAGCAAATACACTCTGAATGTTTCTTTGCCAAAGTAAGGTCCTTAACTAGCAGTCTTCAGCTCCCATTTCACTTCATAATGTAATCTCACATTTGCCTTGGTGGAAGAATGTGAGCCTCCATAACAAAACACAGATATTCCTTACAGTTCTTTGACCAAGAGTGTTATCTCAATTAGAAGATTAACCATGGAAAGACTTTTCCATTCAGTTACTACAGTACGTGTGCACAAATATCTCAGTTTTGCCTTACATCCATCTGAAATGAGCACTCCAATGACTGGGCCAGGCCATGCATAGCAACTCAAGTGTCATCCCTTTTAAAGAGACAATCATGCTGACTCAGGTGCTGGACTTCCACCCTCTCTTCTAATGTCCAGCAAGTCCAGGTGATGTAGCTTCTATCAGTTATTTGTTATTCTACCTCTCTTGTTCATTCAAAATCTTCTGTTTTCATTCATTATTTCACAGACTTCTTAAAGACATTCAGTAGTCTACTGGGCTTCAAGGCTTCAACTTTTACTTACATGGAATTCATGGATGTATTAAGAAAAGGATTTACCATCTAACTTACATGAAAATAACGTTATGGAGGGCAAGTTATCTCTGATGTTTAATGTTTTGGAGGGCCAGTCATCTCTGATGTTATGCTCATAAAGTTCCACAAAATTTCTACTGGAACTTCATGCAATTCTACCTGCTTACCAACATTTCAGTTCTCTTTTCCTCTAAGAGCCATGGCATTGGTTTGAAAGTAACAGATCTTCTTTAACTAATTCTTTTAAATTTTGTTGTATTCTACCTTGTTGCATAATGGAACCAAAGTTCCTGACATATTTATGATTGCTTTTAAAAAGGCCTTTGAGGAAATGCCTCCAAGTAAGATAATGGATGAGACCAATAGTTTGAAACAATTTTTTTTTTTTTTTGGTCAGCAGACGGGCTGTAGGAAAGACAACAACTGGTTGAATCAATGGAAATGCATCTGAACCGTCAGGCTGCACTGGCATAAGAGGCCTGAAATAATCATGGGCAGCTTACATTTATTTTTTTCTTTTCCTTTATGAGCAATAATTAAGAATTTCATGACAATTCCAAGATGTCAATATTTACTCAAAATCTGACCAGTTTAGAAATGTGGAAAAGTTAACTTGCTTTGAAATTTGTTATTGTGTCCCTCCAAGATGTTCTTACCATTTTCTTAGAACATCTTGCTTCTCATCAAAGTGCACAGAGATGAATAAAAGCTATTCAATGCTTATAATATTACTGTCATCCATCGGTGAAACGGTAAACAAGTTCTCTCCTAAAAATGGATGAAAACCTGAGAAGCAAAACAAAATGTAGCCCCTGAAAACTAAAAAGTAGTTTTGGAAGATATTTACTTTGATAGAAAAGAGCCTTCAAAAAAAGAAATCAATATGAATGTTGATATTCAATATCTTATGTAATTCAACTTTTCCTCCTCATTCCTGATGTGATTAATCCATTGGTTACTATCTTGCTGATAAAGCCAGTCTCTTTGGTACCTTATCTATTCCCAATATTGCTTTGGATGGTTCAATGTTTGGTCCTCCCACTGAACCAATGCTCTCTTCTGTAGTTTTCTATTGCATGATCCAAGTACTCTCCAAACTACATGTGGGCAAGGCATAAGGCACAGAGTGCATACTTCCTCGTGTTCTAAGGAAGTGTGTCTCTGAGCTAGCTCTGATCTTTGCTTGTCCATTCTGTCTTTTCCTAAAATCATCAACTTTTAGTTCTTCTTGGAAGTATGACTTGGTACAGCCCATCCCTTTTAAAAAAATCAAAAATAATCTAGCCCTTCCAAATATTGTCTCATTGCTCTCACTTCTGCTCTATCTAAAGTCTTTGAAACTCCTAAACTTTCTCTCTCTTCAGTATTTATAATCTCAGTCCCTTCTTTCTGATCATCAATATAGTTTTTGCACTGGTAGGTCAACTGATGACCTTTTCTCCTATGAGTCTCATCTCTGGTCCTCCTTTCTCAGGATTTTGGTAAATCTTTTGCCATGGCTTTCACCATTTCCAAAGCATCTGATATGGTGTGCCACAAGCCTTTGCTTTTAAACTTCCTTCTTTTGGCTTTTCTGCTTTTCTCTGTTCTCCATTTCATAGTTTCCTTTTAATTTGGTCTATTGTAGTATTCACTCATGCATGAAATTTCCCTCTTATCTTGTCAACAGTGATGTTTCTCAGTGTTCTGTCCTATTGTCTAGTCTACCCTCTTTCTTTTATCTATACATGATGATCTCTCTTCAGCTTCCTACCCTATTCCCTTTTATGCTGATGATTTCATTTTGCATACCTTCAACTCAGTCCAATGCTCATGTCTTTCCTTGCACAGAACATATTTTCTCTCTTAATTGGGACTGATGCAGCACTCGGTTTGGGAAAAGAGTAGCCTGGTTATATTCAACTATGTTAAAATGCAATTTCTACCTATACCTTGTTTCTAAATCTCACTGATCTTCAACTATTACATTTCAAAACACTACAATTCAACCCTGCAGTAACATACATATGTACAGCATAACAATAAGCTCCACTACATCCTAGGAATCCCACATAATGAAAATCACAAAATCTGCTTTTCAAAAGCTGGGGGTGCTGTATAAGTGCTGTAATTATCTTCCCTTTGATCAGCATTCTATATCTAAAGGGATTAAGTAATAACACCAGGCAGGCAATAACCTTAACATCATACAAAGCCAACGATGAAAAAAATAATGAAAATATGCAGATCAGATCCATGAAGGGGCAGGGTCAAAGCACAAGAAGTAGGTGTATTGCCAGTATGGGTATTGGACAGGTAAAGACACCAGCTGGCTTGCCTCTTGGCAGAGGTGGGAGTAGCTGGAGAGTCTCTGACACCAGGGCATCCTTCAGGGGTTAGAAAGACCTATTTCCCAGTTTAAAGTGGCCTCCAGGTTTTGCAAGCTCACTCAGTGTCTGTGAATCAATCCTTTTGACAGAAAAATTTGTTCTGGTGATTCTCTTTGTGATGTTCCAAAAAACCTTCTACCTGTAGGATGGTGGAACTGTCATATTTTCATAAGTATCTGTCAAACAAAGTCTCCTTAAAATATCTTCTGTGAAATATAATTAGGTAGAAGTAGTTAATAGGAACATTAGGTAGGAGCCTCTGCAAACACTGCATTAGAGTTGCCCTCTGCCATTGGCCTGTTAGGGGTGAGGCACTAAAGGCTAAGAAGCGGCTCTAGAGTTCACTAGTTATGGAGATTCTATTGCCATGGTCACCCCATTGAGGGAGTTCCAGGTGGAAACAGACGTCAGAGATATGGATTGATATACAGAAATATAATTCCAGAGTGGAAGACAAAAATGTGTACTTTCTTTATAGCTTTAAGAATAACTTGCCATCATAACATCCTCCTTGCCACTTAATACATGCCCATGAAGTTACAACTGACCATTCACCACCAACTGCAGCAAAGAATTTTGACAATAGACTGATCATGCCTGCTTAGTGGATGGTCATCTCTAGCAGAACTTTCTCCTTCCCACCCTTCACTATTGTGGACTTTACTTATAGAGCACTAGTTCATCTGTTGGTAGCTAGGGTGATCATGCTATGTGAGTGAGGATTAAACTTGTACTTCTTCCATATTCCAAGCTTGCATGCCACCCTTCCATTCCTTTCCCCTATCCTTCCACCCTCTGTCTCTCCTCAAGGGAAGGGTCTAAGCAGACTAGAATGGACATCTGAGCAACACCTAAGAGAAAATAGCATTTGTTTTAAAACAGATTATGTCTCAACTTCTTATCATCCTTATCTCTCCTCTTTCCTCTTATCTTACCTTATAATTTCCCTACTTCTCTCCTACCTTAATGGACAAATCCCCTGCACTGCCTCCAACCACATGGCCAACTTCTCCAAGATCTGTCAGGAGGGAGAACAACATTTCATTCATCCTTTTCCGTTGGTGTACAGACGAGTCCTTCATTTGCTGCAACTCGCCCTGCATTGTTGTTAAAGCTGTCTGCAAAGAAGAGGAAGAACAGTGATTCAGTAATCAAATCAAATAATCAATAATCACAACTCAGTTAAGCTTGATTATTTGCTTTTGATAAATGTCACAATGAGAGGATCACTTCCAGAAAATAACTTTCTTCACACATTTTATTTCTAACACTGAAATTACTTACTTTATAATCTTAATTGATCAATAACTGATGTGTCCATTGTCGAAATGAATTCTTAATAAAAATATGTTAAAATCAATAGAAAAACTTGTGGTTTACAATATTGGCATCTTTAGGTTGGACTCAGCTAGTGGGCCTTTACCTATGAAGCATCTAGATGCTGTGTCTAACCTGTTTTTCTGTTAGCTCCTCATTGAGTGTCTCGTTCTCTTTACATTTGTTCTCCACCTCCTGACTTTTCTGGTCATAGTTGAGGGCCAGCTCCTCCAGAGCCTGGAGCACTTCTTTCACTTCATCCTTGGCAGAATCATTCTCAGCTTGAATCCTTGCCATCTCCGTCTGTAGGACCTCATAGTCACGACGGGTAGCAGCAATAAGCTGTGAATAAGGAGGAAGTAAAATATTGCACAAGGTATCACTCAGTGTGAGAATATCTGTTATCATAATCAAGAAGGAACACAGTATTAATAAATAAAGCATGGAAGAAAAATTTCAATTGAAGACAGGAATCTATATCTACATGAATGATGAAGAGAGTTTATCAAAAATAGGCTATTGTCTACTAGAGCTTGAACAATGAGTGCTCTTTGGTAAGAAACATGTCAGAAATATTACAGGATGTAACAGTAGGTCACTTTTTTAACAGATCGCTAGGAATTATGGTCTTATGACTGTATTTTGTTAATATGTTCCTCCTTCAGCCACCTGTTTTTTCAGTAATTGGTGCATACTTACCACATCATTCAGTTGAAACTACCTCCTGTTATATTTCTTTTCATGCACAATGTATTACATGTCTAGGAGGCTATAGATAAAGCTATGAGTCTCTTTCTTGACTGTTGCCTGAAGGAACGAGTTTTAGAAGAATTTTGGTAGATTTTAGTGGGGTTTGTAAAACGGTCCTTTGGAAAGCCATTGCACTCCCAAGAGAAGGTAAGGAACGCAGAAAAAAATACGAATATATTAAATTCTTGGGTTCAACCTTGGTAGTCCAATGTCAAAGTGGAAAATTTAAGGGAACAATTGGTACACTAATAAAAGTCTTTTCAAATATTCATGTCATCATTCATGACTACCACCTACTTGATTTTCCTTTAAAATAATAAAGTATGGTAAAAGATATAGTTTAAAATTAAAAAGGTGTAAATGGTCTAACATGTAGATCATAGGGTAAGTATTATTATACGAAAAAAAAAATTATATGCTAATAAAAAGAAAAGGTCTTTATCTAACAAGATAAAGAAATGATTTCAATGACTGTACCTGTAGACTGGAAGTACACAACTTAGTAACTGTGTAGAGCTATATAGGGACCCAGGGGGTGAATTGGGTTGTCTCATATACAAACAGGAAGACTTGCGTGAGCAAACATCTAGTTTATTAACAGAAAGGGGATATTACCCCCTGGGAGACCTCAGTTGAACCATACTGATCCATAGTTTGGATATGAGGTGCTTCACTCTTTCTCATGAAATGACCCTCCTTATGAAGGAAGGAAAAGGAATTTCCTCACAAATAAAAGATGATTGCCTTTATCACTTAGCTCACTAAACTAAACTGAAGTGTTCTTTCATACTGTTACCTTTACACACAAAATTATTCCAGTTCACCCATCAAAAATCATTCCCCTGGCTTCTTCACTTAAAATGATACTGTTCTTACTCATTTCTCTGAGGACCTACCCATTTATGCCTGTGGTTTACTTTTTTTCCTTGCACCTCTGATTTGCTACACTTTCTCAATTTTACACTACATATCCTTCTCACATCCTCACTTTTTATTTTGCCTGTTTTCCTAAGTTCAGCTATATTACATGTGATATTCATCTCCACTGTTCTTCATATTTACCAATCATGACTTCTACAATCAACAGCTTCATATCTGTAAACCCAATGTGGGACAAAGTATTCCTACGTGCAAACTACTTGAGCACTCTTGCTGAAATCCTTCCCATCTATTGGAGCTTTCATTACATTTCTAATTCTTTTCCCTTGCATTTCACGGACCATGATGCCGGACATGTACATCTCAGAGAAAACTGATGCCAATTTCCAAGCTCCTAGCTGGTTGGGCCTGTTATAGCTGTGA